>VZRQ01002219.1:1435881-1461571 GCA_013397975.1 Machaerirhynchus nigripectus
CCCCCCCTTCCCCCTGCCTCCTCCTCTTCCTCAGCACCCAGTTGCAGGGATACAGCACAGAGGAGTCTCAGCTCCTCTTGGAACCAACACCCAGAGTGGAGGTGAGGGCACCAGCCATGTCCCGACCCAGCCAAACTCGGACAGGGTCTCACCTGAGCCACCCAGCTCAGGGTGCACGGCTACCCACATGGGAAAGGGCCCTATGACATGTTCACAAGTGAAATTTCCTTAGATCCTTCATTTATGAGGGAGAGGCCATCTCCTGGCACTGTGCCCACAGTGTCAGTGCTGCTGAGGCTCCAGAAAGTGGCATGAAGCTTCACGTCTTCCACCCATCCTCACCAACCAGTGCAGGCTGTGAGAGGGGATGGGAGACACCACTGCCTTCCCCGGTGCCTGGCCTGTGATTTCATTTTTGTTTAGTCCAAACTCTTTGCCAAGGAGTTTGGGGATGGGGGGAACATGCTAACAGCACAGAGACTCGAAGGGATTAGGGCTTGTTCAAAAATACCCATACACACACAAACAGGTGGGGCTGTGAGCAGTGAACCAGACCTGCTGCCCTCCCCTGCTCCCCGCTGGAATTTTGGACAGTAGCACCTGTGGCCTCATCCAGAAGGGTGCTGAGTGCTGCAGGCTGCCCCAATTCCCTGCCGGATGCAGCTGGGCACTGTGGAAAATAAACCCATTCACATCTTTTCTGCCTCATCTGAGAAATGAGAGTGCATATCTCCTGTGGGCGTCTTAAAGCTGGTGCTGGCAGAGATGGGAGAGTTAAAACCAACAGCAACTAGCACTAAAAATTTCTGGACTTGTTCCTCTCTTGGGAACAAAGCTGGGGCTGCAGGGTGGGAGAAAGGGCTGATGGTCTTCTGCACTTCACCCATCAAACCATGCCAACCTGTCCTACAGAAGGGTTACAGGGGACAGGGTTTAGGCTCTGCTCTGCACAGCATCACAGTCATCCACAGCCAGGGCTGGGAGAAGCGTAGACACAGGAGGGTGGGAAGCAGAAGTATTTAAACGTGATTCTAGAAGTGCCAGGGTTCTCCCATCATGGCACTCCGGGGTGGTATTTCTGCTAGCACAGTTCTCTGCACACCCCAGTTACTGTCTCGCCCTCAAGGCCACAGCTTCCTCAGTGAGAAACAAACTCCACTGGAGCATACGCATATCTGCCCTTAAAGGTTTTTTCTCTGTACCCGTACCCCATTCCCCAAATCATGGGGTTTTCACTGCAAAAGTCACAACCACTCTCTCAGCACATCCCCCAGGCACCCCAGCCAGCACCTAGCCCCACCACTGGCTCCTTCCAGGACCTGCTCTGGCAGAAGCCTCTGAGAGAGACCAGCCCTGAATGCAGAGTAGCACTGACTCTTCCCCATGCACATCATCTCTTTGTGCATTTCCAATGTCATCTTTGCCACTTCTAGACCAGCATTTTAACAAAGTCCTGGACTGGGCATTTTCAATGATCTTTTTTTTTTTTTTTGTTAGCAGTGATACTCGAAACACTGACATTTACCATTTGAAAAGCAAAGAAAACACATTTAAACAAGCGTCTTAAAAGAGCTAATGAAAGAGAAGCAGATCCATCTGTATTGTAATCTCCACTCACTATCTCTCAAAGAAGTAAACCTTTGTAGATAGCAGGGAAGTCTCCCAGAAGGGAAGACAATAGCAGCTCCCAAGCTTCCCACAGAGGGAGTGAGGACAGCCAGTGAATTGCCCCACTCGGGTAACAAGCTGCCGGCTGCCCTGAAAAAACCCTAGCCCAAAGAGCCTCAAGGCTCCAGCCTACAGACTTCATCAATCCAGCTCGTCAGTCCTTCCAAAACAAGCAGGTGCCTTTGCTAGGGGTCTCTGACCACCACTGCATCCATGACCTCCCTTTGCCAAATTATTTCTAATCAATGTTAATTGTTAGATAGGGAGCATTGAGGATTGAGGGTGTTTTTCCTTACTTGCAGAGCAGACATGGTAAGGATGAGGCCTAGCCAAGACAATGCACTGTCAAAACCCCTGAAGGGATGGGTGCTGCTAAAGGCCAGTAAAGATTTTGCTCCTGTGTACTAGCACTGCTAACAGAAAACCATTGTGTGTCCCTTTGGAGAATCAGCTCCAATCAGGAAACCTCAATCAGCTTCAAAATCAAAATAACGTGCATCATCTTAGATGATGAACTTGGCATGATGAGGATAACTTTGTCCAGGGGAGTCTGGGAGCTGGAGTGGGGGCTCAGGGCTTTTTTTAGGGAGTTTTGGGGCATACTGCTTTAACTACTTTCTTGCAAAAAGGCCCTGTACCATAAACATTAATCAAACACTATATTCTGCCTTTTAGTCTTGAACAATTATGAGAACAGTTTTGTGATCTTTAGCCATATTTACTGATACTCAAAGGCAGATTCTATCTTGTTAGATTGTTATAAATGGGACCCCAGGGAATCGGCACACAGGCGGAGGCAGATGTGAAAGAGCCTTCTCAGAGCTTGGGTGTGCTTCAGTTTTCTACTGCTGAAATTACGAATGTTTTGGAGAAAAAAAAGCCCAACCAACTTTAGATTCCTCTGCCAGATCATTACAAAGAGCTGTCTGTAGATTACAAATACAAAAAAAAAAGAAGAGCCATTTTGCTGAACTTAATGTTTTTTAAGGTTAACTGCTAAATTTCAAAGTGTGGTTTACGTGTGCTGGCCACTTGTATGAGCAAAAGTTTCAAAGACAGACAGAGAAAAGGTCTCTGGATATAAACCACTAAAGAAAGAAACCCACAAATTGTATCTCATTCTCTCTTACTTAAATATGTTGTTTCTGCTCCAGACCTATTTCATAATACCATAAAATAGAGGCATGTTTCCGACACTAGATTTGAGAAGCTGTCGCATTAAAGGTAAACTTTTAATCTGCTAGAGACAAACAGCACACATTTTTACTTCCCGAGAAACAGCTCTTGAGAAATGTTTAAACAGGAATTTAAGAGCTGCATGGTAAAGCCACATACAGGGGTCTCAGACAGCTACTGGGCTTGAGCTTCTTTTCCTTGTTGTTGTTTTTTTAATTCTTTAAATAACCCACTAAAAAGTAGACTTCTAGGAACAAAGTAACCAAGATGCATGGTAAAGTGAACCTCTAGGCTTGCTTTTATTTCTAGTTAATAGAAAAGAAATGTTTTAACTGCAACACAGGCCTGAATTTCTAGTTGTTCATCTCCATCTTTTTATTTTCTTGGGACTCACAATCAAATACTTTTAAGAAGTTAATTGTGTCACAATTAGTAACACATTAGTCCTCCGATATTTTTAATAGCAACCCAGGTTTTTCCCCAAGGCACTTAAAAATGGCAGGCTCGGCTATATTCTCCCTTTTTTTAAAACTCCCATGCACTTTCTTCTTTAAAAAACTCCCACATGCATTTCACTTGGTCTGAAAATACCAGCACAGATCTTAATCCTGCCAACGCTTACAGACATGCTTAACTTTCTGCACACCAGTAATCCCGCTGACTGCAGAGGACTGCTGGCGTACCTACAGCTCGGTGCAGGCTGAGGATGGAATCCGGCCTGCGCCAAAGCCAATGGCAAAACCCCCATTGACGTCAGTAAGGTTGTGCTTTGACATCCAATTTGTTGCAGGATTGGGACCATCCTCATTTCAAGGTACTTTCCCAAAATCTGTTTTGGTTTGGTTTTTTGTTTGGTTTTTTTTCTCTCCCTTTTTCTCTTACTGCTCTTTCACCCCCTCACCTCCCACGCTCACTCTTGTGGGGCCCCATATTGAGACCACTTGAAAACTTCTGCCTTTCAAATCCTTCCACGAAAAAAAAACCCTCACTGAGACAGAAAACATCCTTTGCAGGTAAAGCTGAAAGAAACTATTTTGCTCCACTGTGTGCATTTGAGTAAACTAATTAAAACCTGGGAACTTGGGTTCCAACCAATGCCAAGAAGCAATCGTTAATATGAGCTGAAGTGAAATGGGAAGCTCCAGACACTTAAAATCATCTGTAGGGGAGGGAAAAAAAAAAGCAAAAAATAAAAAGTAAAAAAGGAGGGGAAAAAAGTGGAGGAAAGAGGGAAAGGATGTGTTGTAATTTTTGCTATAAAGTCAGCTCAATGCAGCTTGAACTGCATGGGGTTAAAATGCACTGGGGGGATGCTATACAATGAGGGGATAAAGCCCTGCTGAAAAGCAGGGGAGGGCGAAGCAGCAGCAGCCGGCTCGGAAGCACTGCGGTGCTGTGAAGAGCAGGCAGAAGTGAGCAAACCAGCTGAACCGCTTGCAGAATTAATCAGTAACAAAGAGGCTGGAGCTGTTGGCGGGCTTCAGCCCTTGAACCTGGACTCTGCTCTATAAATTTCAACTTGGAATGGCTCTCTACTTGTTGAAAGACAGGTTGGCTCCAGGCCAGGACATAGGGGGAAGGAAAAAAAAAAAAAAAACAAAAGAAAAAAAATTCCTTCTTGCTCAGGAAACTTCCCTTCAATTTCTAACTCTTTGAGCGAGCTAGTAATAAGGCAGTCTAGAATACGGGAAACAAAAAGTGGGTCTTGAAAGGAAAACTGAACCAGAAGTTGGTTCAATAAAGAAAATAAAACAAGTAGGTGCTAAATTCAAATCTAGATTTTGCTTGCACACAAGTACATCAGCTCTAATAGAAGACTTCAGAGCACCTCAGCAATAATTCAAAGGAGACTTTTACAGTTACATTAGCTGACTACAGGTTTGACTCTGAAAATAATAAATGTCTTAAAAGAGGAAGAGGGTTGTTTAATCCTTGTCTGCATTCTCGTCTTGTTCTCTCCTCCCCCACCACTCCACCTTGTTTAAATGACCATTACAAAAGGAGTGTGGTATAAAAAACATGTGGAACCATCATTTATTCAACAGCATCTCTTTCCTTTCTTATTTTTCCCCCTCTTCAAACAGGGGTGTGCGGGAGAACCAATGCTCTCCTCAAGCTCTCCTCACTGCCAAAGCAGTTTCAGCCACAAATACCTTGCTGCTGCCGTGCTTTCCCAGCATGAGCAGACAAGGAGCAGGCTGGAGCAGAGTGAGGGGCTGGAGTGCAGAGGGGGGGGAGCTGTCAAAGTGGGAAGAAAGAAGGCAAACATCTATTCAGAGGCCAGATGCGCTGAGCAAGGTCAGCTGCAGAGACACAGCCCTTTGCAGCAGCTCTGCAATTACATCCAAAGTCTGCACAGCACCAGGAGTCCCACAGCCTGCATGCAAGGGCTGGACTGGAGGATCTAGGGCAGCTGGAAGAAGGTCTATAATGATTTTAATTGCTCTTCCGAGATGCTAAAGGGTAGATGAGATGCTCTTTAGCTAGAGCAGAGGGGCTGATGCTCTATACCACTTGCAAGAATACATGCGTATAAAATACTCTAATGAGAGAATGGAGAGAGAAATAGGGTAAGTGCCAGCGGTGATCAAAAGGTGAAATAAAATAGTGAAATAAGATGCAGCCTAATCAGAGCACGGAGGACAAGGCACCAAAAGCGGCTGTTAAGGTAAATTAGATTAATCACTCCCAGCTCTCTTCCTCTCCAAACTCCCTTAATTTTAAAGAAGGGGCTGACTCCTGTAAGGCTGCACACCCTCCAAGGCTGCTGGACATTTAAAGCTATGTACATAGCGTGCCTGCTACAGACACACATCCTGTACTTCCACTTTCCAAGAAAACTGGGATCTGCTACTTGGTAGGTCTTTTCCATCTGCAGCTTTTATGACTCTGCCGAGAGACCGGTGAGCAGTGTCCCCCTTTTCTCGCTCAAGAAATATGCTACCAAATGCCAGAAGAAGGAGCGAGTTTAAGAGCTGTTGGGCTTAACAGTGGTTTGTGCTGATCACACTCGAATCTTTCTGCAAAGGCGCACATGCAAAGAGAAAAAAACAACAACCGCTAAGTAACCACTTCACATCTGCCATTAACATTATTAAACTGCTTACAAGCGGTATCTACCCCACCTTTCCCACTACACACAAACATACACACACCCCCGAGCTCTGCAACACAGCAGCCGGGAGCCAAGACGGCTCTCCTCTCCTCACTGCAGCAACCACATTCATTCCTGTTAAGGGGTTAACGATTCATTTCCACTACTTCTCTCGAGAAAACCTACAATGAAAACATTGGCTCACGAAAGCGTTCTCACTGCCAGAATGCCACAGCGCGAGTGAAAAGTCCGTTTTGTTTTCATTACATCTCTGGGATTTCCGGCTTAACTCCTGAGCTTAGACACCAAATCCCTAGATACCCCACCCACCCAGTTTTTCTTCTTCTTTTTTTTTTTATAACATTTCTACTGCACAGCCCACCAATTACCATTTGGAGGGTGGGAGGGAATGGGGGGAAAAAAAACATGCTGAAAAGGATGCTCTCATTGGAGAGAGCACATGCATCTCCCAAGACAAGAGTTACCCAGTTTGTCCTGGCTTCCAGGGTTTTCTGCTGAGAAACATGGTCTTATTTCTATACCTGGCCTCTCTCTTCTATTTCTTACCTTCTGGGCTCCCATCTTTTCACTCGGCCACCGAAGCCAGTGCTGAAAGTCAGCCCCAAATCTATGCCCTTTGAAGTTATGTGACATGACATAGAAATCCAAGCCTTTCTTGTACAAAAAGTATGATTACTTCACAGGCGTTTTTTTCTCCAGTTATGATAGAAAAATGTTCCAATCTCAGAAAAAACCTAGAAAGGTTCAACCTTTATGTCACAGCTGATTTGGTCACTGTGTGTATAGGCAGCACAGTTCAAACACCGGCTGAGAAAGGAAAACAATCTATGGAAAACACATGGAGGGAGGAAACCTCATGGTATATCAACGCTTGTGTCCTGCTCAAGCAAAGAACCGTTTCTGTGCCTTTATGTATTCATCCACTGCTGGAGAAGAACATTGTTTGAGACAGCTTTTCTCTTTTATAGTACTTCCACACACCCGACTTTCCTTTAGCTACGGCCCAATACAAAATTCCCCTGCAAACACATACAAATTCCTTTCTTGCAGTCAACCCTCCACCAAGCACAAGTGTGTTGCTATTAGTCGCGTCCACATAAATGCCAAAGCAGTCCACAAGATGGTTGGGCACCACTTTTACTTTGCTCTTAACATTTGCTCACAAAGTTGTCAAGAAAAATGAGTAATGGCTGGCTGAACAGTGCCTTTTCACCATTCATCGTTACTGTTTCCTATAAAAATCTACCAATCTTTCCATGGTAATAATATCCAGATATGCATACAATTTCTGGACACATGGCCCAAGTATTTTCACAAAAGGAATTAAATAAAGGCAAAAAGCCACTTTGTTGGGTGACATTTTTAGTGGGTTCTGACTCTGACTAAGTCCAGAGTTCTTCCATTGAATTAAAAGAGGCTAACAGCAGTGCCAACGTGGTACAAACAAGCAAGTTTTGCTCTTAAAGAGTAACTCCTCACATGCATTCACCCCAGAGCAAGAAGACTCTGGCCATGTGTACTGAATGACCTTCTTAAATCCCCTCTCATCAGCCTGCAAAATGGCACTTCTGTCGAAAAGGTTTTACCCAGCATTGTCACTCATAAAACTCAAGATGACTATAACTAGGAGAGATGAGAGAGGGAGAAAATAACAGCAGCAAGCTCCTGTTTCTCAGTAGGGCACACCGTGCGCTCAGGGGCAGGTCCCCACTTGCGCCGCCCGACCAATCCGGCATGGTCCTGCTGGTTTCAGGGGAGTTACCCGCGTGAAACTGGGGCACAGCGGCGTAAACTGGACTTCCCACCCCTCCTCCAGCCTCGTGGGGATCCTGCTAACCACATACAGGGCACAGAAGATAACTTTGTAAAACAGGATGGTGAGAGGAACAAAACAAAAAGCTAAGACTGGCAGGGAGAATTGAGGGCATAATAGCCTCAGCATTTTTTTTTTAAATCTGCTTTTAAAACTCGGTGTGATTAATTTCACTCTTTACTGGCAGATGCCGGGAAAGCCTTGGTGCCTGTCAGGGCCAGACCCGGAGCAGGACACAGCTGGGGACAAGCTGAGGTGGCAGCAGGGAGAGGGTGGTTGGTGGCCTCGGGCTGGGTCTGAGCAGAGGGGCCCCAGGGTGTGGTGGAGTTCAAGCAGGGGGAAGGAAGGGTTTTGTAAGCGGCAGGTTTCTCACCTTTAACTCTTTCTGGGATTAGCAGGGTCCGTGCTGCTGCCTTGGTGAGAGACACTGCAACCACTGCCCTGTGGCTGCAGCCCCGGGGGGTGGCACTGCCCTCTCTTAGGATCTCCCACAGGGGCACAGTCATGTTACTTGGAGAGCCCCATGCTGGCCTCCACCAGCAGCCTTAAAACTTTAAGCCATCAACTTTTCAGCAGCCCTTGTGCAAGCTTAAAGCCTCAGCAAACCAGGGGAGGGCAGCTGCCACTGCAGGCTGCTCCTGTGGCCCGAGAGGTGCCCTGTCCCCAGAGGAGAGCCAAGCTCCCCAGGCGTGCCCCCCACCCCCAGCCCTGGGTGCAAACAGGGCTCTGGGTGAGATCACCCTGCTTGTTTTTCTCTCCACACTCCAGCAAGGACCTCAGCAAGGTCCCAGGGGCAGGCAGCTTGCTCATTAAACCACTCTGGGGCACTGTCAGTTGACACCTTCCTTGTTTCATGTGTCCTCCCCTTACTGCTCAGCAACACCAATTAGCAAAACGTGTTGCTAAACACCTGGTGAAGCAGCAAAGGAGTAGGAGGAGGTGACCAGGTAACTCCTCTGCACTCTGGAAAACCCTAGCAGATTCGAGGGAAGAAAAGCCTGAAAAAGCCTCATGGAAAGGATTGTAGCTGAGTTTCTCAGGCACTGTTACCACACACTTCTAGAAGCCTTTTTTTCTTCACATACTCTTTTCTCCTGGCCTCACTTTTACAAGTCACTCCTGCAAGACCCGTTACCCCAGGGAGGTTCTGGTAGCAGCACCTGGTGCCATGACAGCCTTGGGAAGGGGACAGCCACCAAGCCCTGTCCCAGCTCAGCTTCAGAACACCTCTTCCCAACCTGCCTGACGTTGCCGTCACAGTTCTTGGGTTGTTTCAGCTCGCGTTTCCCTCCCCTCACGTGTGAAGGCATCACGACGGCTGTCTGAGTCCTGCAGTTAATATGGGTGCACGGGTCCATAATGGTACATTGTAAGTGAATGTCTCAGGGTAGACAGCAATAATAATTAGCTGTCATGATTTGAAAAAAGGATAATCCATGCCATTGAGTTAACAATCACTCACACAACACACATGGATTTAACTAATCTTAATTTGGAGAAAAATAACAATTCTAAATATATCAAATAGCCCATTTCATGGCAACCTGCAGCGGTGTTTATCTCTGGCTTCCAGCACATGCGAGTTATTTAGTTTCTCTCACTGGCAGTTTTACCATTCAAAAGCCTGAAATGAACATTCATGGAGCAGGGGTTGCAGTTAAATCCTGCCTCTGACAGGGAGCCTTTTTTCATGATGTGCATCTAGTACAATGTATGGAGCCCAGCACTGTAGCCGGGACAGAATGAATAAGGAATTCCAATCAACCCCCTCCCCTTTCCTAGCACTATCTTTGCAAAAATTAGTTCACCATCTTAATGAACCTCTGCTGCTGCTGTAGTTATGTGTTTGTGAGGGTCTGCTGGCCTGAAGGTGCAGACCTGCTAGTGAAGCTGGTCTGGTCCAAGTGGTGCCTGCCCCACAGAGGGTCCCTCCTGTCTGCTGGGGTTCTATGAAACCACCCAGCATTAAAATCAAGCTGCCTGGTACTTTTTCTTTAACCGGGGTAGTTTCAGAAAATCCTGCTAACAAACAGACCACAGGGCCATAGGGAGGAGATGAGATACCATCAGTCAAACGACAGTGGGAGCACCTTCCCAGGTCATTCTTCAGCCAGGACAGGTCACTTGGTTATGCCCAAGATCTGATAAATATGAAAGATAAAAAGAGGTATAAAATACAACAGTGGTCTATTTTTTTCCCAAAATACCTGCCAGCAGTGAAATAAAAGAAGCAGTGACCGATAACTGCTCACCAACTCATTGGCCCAGCTGTGCTTTGCTGTGTGACAATCTGGTACATCTCTTTGATACTATCACACCCTCTGTACAAGAGGCAGAACTGATTTTCAAACAGGTCAGCGAATTTGAAAAAGAGAAAAAAAACCTTTACAGGGCAGACTGCTCCTAAGCAAGTCACATCCTCCCAGTGCCAGCTAACGGACAGTGGTAACTAAATGAAAACACCTTCAGAAACTTGGATTTGTAAGTTACCAGTCAGGGAAAGATGACAGATTTCATTATGAGAAGATCTTTAAAAGCTGATTGCAGAGACCAAGTTGCCTTTGTCTGCACTGAAATATAGAAATATCAGTTGGAGATTTGTGTTGCATACATAAAAATTCTCGTGGACTCCTGAGTTCTGCCTCAAAGCCTCCCTCAAAGCAGCATGAGGTCTGTTGTGTGGTCAAGAGGCATTCAGTGACCAGGGCAAGAAGAGCTACGAAGAAAGTTAAAAAAAAAGACAGAAAGAAACAGAGGAGGAAAGATCTCAGGAGCACCCTGTGCCAGGATGAATACTCAGCATGGTTCTGCATCCCGATATCCTCCCGCCCAGAGCGACGAGAGGTACAATGGCAGAGCCAGGCTCAGCACTTGACATACCCTCAGAGCATTCAGCCGTGGGAAGCTGTAAGGTTCGGTGGCTTAGTCACACCACAGAAGGCTGTACAAATCATTCTGACCAAATAAGAAGGTCTACAAAAATAACACAAGATCAAGGAGAGGAGCTGAAACCTCTTTGAGGACAGCAGTGGTGGCAGCATATTTCAGGGAGCCGGAGTGGCGAGTGGGTGATTTCTGGTTTCCCTCTTCAAATATAAAGACTCAATTATCTTTGAACAGCTTGCTTTACACATGAATTGACACATTTATTTTACAATAAATAACTGAAAGTTATCTATGTTTCCTTTACTGTTAATCTACACAAAGAAATAATAAACAGAGCTTGTCTACAAAAATGCAACTACTGCAGTCCTCAGAATTCAATTAAGCTAAAATAATTAATGCTTCCACCATATTAAATTACTTTATACATTTGAGCCACTGAAGTTTTTTTTTATTCTTTAATCTTTTTCGCCTTTTTATTTAATAAAAAAAGTTAGTTTCAAAGGGGGGGGCTGGCTAGGAGGGGGAAAAAGAACATGATTTGCTGTTAAAATGTAATGGTCTCCTTTAGCTGACACAGCATGTAGAGTGTTTTGTGCCTTTGATTAAAATAACATTTTAAATGCTTTGAACAAACATATCTCCCCATACTTCTAAGGGATTATTTTACATATTTCTTGGTGGAATAAAGAAATTCATTCTTCCTGTCGCAGTACAGAAAGGCTAAGAATATCTTTCGTCACATATAAAGTAAAAATACTGTAGGCTGTTGCATTATTACAAAAAAATAAAAAAATAAAGGGAGGGGGTGGCAGGGTAGGAGAAAGCTGCCTTAGAGATTAAGTTTCCCTTTTATGAAATCGTATTTAGTCTCTTTTTTTAACAAATCTAACAACAATGCTCTACAGCCGCTCACTGGGAAATACCTTTAATGTTAAATGCAGATTCTGATTTTCTTGGCTAATGCAGAAAGCCTTTCTATTGAAATATAAATAAGGGGTTTGGTATATCCCACTAAAGCCTTTCCAGTGAATGACTTCTGTGGGTTTTTCATGGCTACCCTCCATGGCTGTAATGTGAGGCTTTTATCCTACTATTGAAAACTATCCGCTGCTATTAAAAAAAATATGGAAGGACACTGCACCTTTTTATCTCAGAGCTGGGCTCCTAATTGAGAAAGCATTATTACAGCACTATTTAGTGGGTGTCCCTATCTCCATGCACTGCTGAGAAAATGCCAATCAAATGATAAACCCTTTTATTTTTCTTAATTCAAAATCTTTCCTACATATTTTTCATTTGATAGTCAGTTTAGTCTGAAAGAGATTAGGTGCTCCAGATTGGCTTTTAATTTTTTTTCAAGCCTTTTCCACATGTGAACATCTCCTTCACCCCCTCCTACCCTGGCAGATTTTCTGCATGGCATAAGCTTTGGTTATGTTGTTGCTGAGCCCCCAGAAGCTGGGTTGGGGCAGCAGGGTCTGCTCTGGGAGTAGCCATTGAGGTACTGTGGACTGAACTTGGGCACAGATTAGTAAGAGATGAGCTCTGGACTGCAACTGCAGCAGACCTCTCCTAAACTAACCTTACTAAGCACTGCACGCCCTCTGCAAGGGGCTGAGCACCATCAGCTTGCACAGAGATCCATGGCTATTGCGAGTGCTCAGCACGACTCAGGCAGCCTTCAGCAGACTAGGGAAAGTCCTGAACACTTCTCCTCTGCTCCTAGCAAATGGAAAGGGAATCTAGCCCTCAAATCTGCTACACCATGATGTAGTCATCTCTACCAAGAAATGCATTCACAACTGCAAAAGGATGAGAAAAGCTGGAAAAGGATGAGGAAAAGGCGGGGTCAGGTCTTACGGTAGGTTTGCTTACAATGCTACAGCGCAGGCCTGCCACAGCTAATGCTCCCAAAGCCACCAGCTGCCCCATGTCAACGTGGTGGCTGCACCCAAAAAAAGACTCCTAGAAGAAAACTGTAGTCAGTGGGCATTGTATGCCCTAAAAGACAGGAGGTCTGAAGACCACAGTGTTTTAAAGCCCACACCCACACTTACATGATGCCCAAGCCTGTCAGAGATGCTGGAGACTGACTCAGAGACCTCCAGCACTAAAAGCGGAGCCTCTCACCGGTCTTCTGGGGATCCCCTCAAGGGAGCATCTCTACTACAGGCAGGATCCTGGACTGTCAGATCTAATCCCTTAGGACAATTCCTAGAGAAATCGGGATAGTGGCAGCAAAGGCAAATTGCCACTGGTCTTCTGTATGGGATGCAGTCAGTTTGAACAAAAAAGGCCCGTTTGAGGGGAGATCCTGCTGTGTAACAAAACCCCCACTCACTAGCAGGGAGGAGAGTCATCCTTTCACCACTGCAGAAGGGAAAAACACCCTGCATGATGGAAGCAGCCCCATGCCAGGCACTCTGCAGGAACCACTGCGTATCACCTCACCCAGGTGGATAATCATCACCTGCCTGCCCTCGTCTGAGCAGGGGAGGTCCACTGAATGAACATTAACTGCACCACATATGAGAGTTTTAGAAAAAGAAATGCTTGCAATTTGCTCACCCAGGCCAGCCTGTGCTCTTGTATCCTCATTCAGAAGATCTATTTGGGGTGTGCATGAAAATGGAGGTGTTGCCCACCCAACCCAAGCCATCTAAGGACACCCAGGAGAGGCGGCACAGGCAGTAGTACAGGCCAGGAAGCCGACATCTACCCCAGGGAAGGAAAAAGGAATGACTTAATGAATGACCTGCTTTAGCCCTCACAAAAAAATCTTCTTCCCACTAACAGCCAGTAGGAAGAGGATTTTTCCATTGACTTCACTAGGGTCAGGATGTGGTCCTTCCCAGTGAGTCTGCATGTGACAAAGGGTATCTGTAACAGGACTGAAGTGAGCATTTCACCAAAGCCTCCTATCCCTCTGCCACTGCTCCTTGCTTAAGGATGCTCCTGAAATTTTTTCTGATCCCAACTTTCTGCTTTCTCCCAGATGTACAGGCTGCCCTTTAGCTCTCCCGGGGACCTGAGAGGCCTCTTTTTCCAGCAGCTAGCCCTGCACAGACAGCTACAATGAATGAAACAGGGGATGGACAGCCCTGCATAGCCATGAGGATCCTCCAGATGGGTGGCTCCTATAAAGACGTGTTGCTGAAGCCTGCTTCATGGCACTTTCTAGAGGACTCTAGTTAAAAGATTACCTAGGCAAGTTGATTGAGTGTAAAACGTGCTGTACCTGCAATGTTCTCCTGCTTGGGGCAAATTCCTTTTGTAGGCGTGAGAAGACGGTCTTCTTCATCGGGTGTGACTTGGATCCCGATTTCCACTGGCTCTGACACTTTCCTGAGCTCGGCGCGTGAGGAGGGGGGAGGGCTGCTCTTATCCATGCTCTTTTCATAGCAGACACCACCAGTGCCATTGCACTGTTTTCTCTTGTGCTCTATAAAAACCAAGATGTCTCCCAGCGGGAAGTTCATCTGACACTGTCCACAGGTTAACAAGTCGGGGTCTGTCCCGCCTGCGGCGATGCTGATGCCGCCTGGGTCTGCTATTGCCAGGCTCTCATCCTCGTCGGCCAGTGCCGGTTCCACATGGTCAGCCTCTGCTTTGCATGGACAAGGAGAAAGAGGGAGGAAAGGGACGAGGGGAGAAGAGAAAGAGATTGCTTTGAGTATTCACAGACTCTGAACGATGCATCACCAGAGGCCCAGCCTCCCCCCCAACCCCCTCAAAGAAGCCAAGCCTGATTATATCTTTCTTTTATTTTTCAGCTTTTCCGCTCTCCCAGAATGATTTCAATATATTTTGCAACCAAGCCTGCCTGAAACAAAATGGAAAGGCTGACCTGGCATAGCTTTCTTGACAGCTCCTTCCCACTGCTGCCAGCACTGCAAGGATATCAGCAAAGAGCCATTTTGCAAGCGTTCGAGCCCCGAGTCACATTCTGAAATAGTTCCTCTCTTTTTATCCCACCTTCTCATTCCCACTGCGTCTCACAGCCATCTGGCCAAGGCCCCATCCAGCAAAGCTTATGCACCCAAGTCTTTCCTTCTTTTTCAGAGAGGTGGGGAAAGCTTTTATGCACCAAACTAGCAGGACCGGGCTCCCCCTGACAAACAAAATTAGAACCACCTTGTCCCATTACAGAGCTACCGGCAAGATTAAATGACCACCCATTAGCAGAAATTACAACAAACTACTTGCAAGACTAACATAAGCAGGATATGGTCTCATGAGCAGTTAAGGGCTTTCGAAAGTGTGTACTGTGGGAAAGGGAATGAGGCACTTATTTAACATACTGGAATATTGGCTGAGCCTGAAATATTCCACTCTATTTTTCCAATGTCAAATAACCCTGCCATTGCTATATAGGCTAATAAGTTTTTTTGTTTAAGTCTTGTCCACAGACCTGTTGAATTTCCTGTCTTTACTCCCCAAAGACTGGAAAAGAATTTCTGAATGACCTGAATCAGTTCATAGGAAATATGTAACTTCACGTTTCACAATTAATAAAACCCAGTGTGTTTTAAACAGGTATTTAGAATTTTTACACTATAAAATAATTGTGGATCACAATCCATTTCTGGGGCAAAACATGGTTTTTGGTTTGTTTTCTCTTGTTCTGCCATATAATTGCCAAATCGTACAAATCTTGGACTTTACTCAGGCAGAATTTCCACTGACTTTTGCCCAAGGCTGGTTTGCCTCTGTGAGGACTATAGGATTTGGGCTGCACAAAACAGAGGAACTAACACTATGTAAATGAGTGACTGAGACCTCTAATCGAATCAGGATTAAAGGAATAGGAGGAAAAATGTTCTCTATTAAGCCCTTGCAGTTTCCTCATGGATTTCCTGGGAAAAGGAACACAAATATCTCAAAGAAGTAAGACTGTAATAAACAGATGTTATAATTTGGATCTGGACTCTTCTCCAGTCCAGAAACAAAAGGATTTTTGTCCCACTTTTCAGCAATTGCAGAAAAAAAAAAAAAAAAAGAAAGAAACACATAGAAAAGGGGCAAGAGGTAGAAGGTGGAATGCATTGCCTGGCAACAAAAATGTTTAAGCCTTTAAAAAGAGTAGTTTAGAAAAAGAATCGCTCCCATTTTTGCCTTCCAGGATAAATAACTGATGAACGTATCAACCAGCTGTATTACAAGTTGCATCAGGGCTCCGTAACCGCAAAGCGGAGAGCGGCAGCAGCACCAGCGACAGCAGAAAAGGACAGGGACCCCAGAGAAGTGCCCAAGCATGGACCATCCTGCTGGAGCAGACGACGGGCACGAGGAGGCTTGTTTCCCAACTCGCTCTTTCTGAAAATCATTAAGTACCTTTTTCCCCTTAATCTAAGTTTAAAAGGAGTTTGAAGACAATGCTAAGCAATTAATTCACCAATTTATATCATGAAAAGATGCCTCCTTGCCTTAGTAAAAATGTAACTATAACCCCGTGCTGAAAAGGCACCGCTGGGAAGGGAGCGGATGCCTGCAAACAACTTGTCACGATGCAAAAGGTAATTATTTAGTGCTGCAGTTCCCTTTAATGATCTAACATTGAGCAATATTGTTTATATTGAAGAGAGCTTGCACCTTTAATTACCAATTACATATACATCATTTTAGAGCCAAAAGAAAAGGACTGTGAAAAGGGTCTTTTAGAAATGTGCATGCTATTTGTAGCCAGAATTCCTATTAAGGGGGAGCAGTGTGTCAAAATATTAAAAAAAACCATACAGAGAGGCACACACAGGCACGAAGATACACACACAGGAGATAGGACAAAGAGCTGGAAAACACAACACAAAAACAGGAACTGAACCAAGGGTCATAAGAATAGAAGGTGGCAGAGGGGAAAAATGCTTGTTACTAGTTTCACTAACATTCCGGTAAAGCCTTTTGATTAAAGTCTGTGTCTTAAATTACAAAGGCTGAATTTTGGCACTTATATATCTGTAACAAATAAAAAGAAAAGCACGGATCTCAACTTTATTATCTTTTTGATGTGAGGATTTATAATTTTTTTTTGCCTGTGATTTAGATTGTGCTCTTCGGAAAATGTAGCAAAATTGCTGCATTTGATAAGGGTCCTGACCAGGCGTCTGTGGAAACATGAAGGAGGTTTGAACAGCTAAACTGTTACGAATTCTTTCTTTTCAGTTCTACGCTTCATTTGAATATTAGTTAAATCCACATATGCCTATTCGCTTACACTCGCTCACTCTCTCTTTCCAAGGACTCTGCAATGGCACTTTTTTAAAATAACATCTGGTATTCCTTCATATTTTGGCAGTCGTCACATCACCGAAAATCAGCTTTTCGTTTTCTTGGTACGCCGAGCCCTCGTGATCAGTAGTAATTGGGTTTCAAACTATCAAAAGATTTTTTTACTCAACTCTATTTCTGATTTGAGCTTAATAAATCATCAATCATGAGACCAGCTATTCACCCAACAATGCAGAAGCTATATTACATCCCCTTATTCACGACATGGAAAACAGACATAAAAGAATGAAAAACAAAATACTGAATAGATCTTCAAATGCATTTTATCCATGTCAATTTGCATTTATTTTTTTTACTCAGAATAAAAAAAAAACAAGAAAGAAAAGGCTTCCTATTGACAACTCAATTAAGCCATTAAAAACCTACATTCAAGTAACATTACAGGAGAGATTTAAATCCCACAAAGGAAAAGAGAAAAAAGCCTGCAAGTCCAGCCCATAACGCATCGGGTCATGCCTGGTTAATACAACAGCCAAGATCTTAGGCTGTTTAAGGAACCCTTTAATACCAGTGGGGCAATTTAGGCCAGTCTCAATCTGAAGTTCTGACTCTGCTTGTGTCTGTGGGTTTAAAATGAGTCGCTTCACATTATTCGAATTTAACTCTGTGGTTTTATTGCTGTTGTTGGTAGCTGGGTTTAGAGGTAGGAGGGTGTTTCTTCACCAGCATTTATTTTAAATTAATTTCTATTTTTTAAGAAGAAATTAAGCCACACAAAATAGGAGAATGGAAAACAACTCATGTCACTTACATGGGAAAAGTAAAAAAAAAGCGAATGAGCTATTTCCAGCCAGGGCTTGTGCCCTGGTTCTTTCAGGTGTGTTAAGGTGTGCCCAGTATTTTCCCTACATCCAGAGATTCCTATGCAGAGGACTGCCTTTGCACTGCCTGCCTAGAGAGCACAGTGCGTTGGTGACGGGCAGTCTTTGGGGACATGAGTGACACAGTTGTTAGATGATGGCTTTGTGAAATTAATGCAACCGGACAGTCTAAATCATTTGCTTTACTTAAAAAAGTGTTACACTTGCTGACTGGACTCTAAGCAGCATCTCCAAGGTCTCTGGCTGCCTACAATACCAAAATACAGTGGACAAACCCCTTAATTCTATAAAGGCACTGTCACAAAGCCACCAGCACTCCTACTCCAGCGTGGTGACATCATTAGAGCATATGTGCCCCATGCAAACAATGCTCTCATGCCCAGTATTAAAGTGAACGCACAGGCTAACTACTTTCTGCCTGTCAGTTGACTCAAAATCTTACCCACTAATAGTGGAAAAGACAGTTTTGCTAAAAAGCATTTCCAAGGCCTCAGAGGACAGAACCATGGATGCTTGTTCACAGAGTTTGGGTGAGGCTGGGTCCAGACAGCCACAATTTATTTTCTTGCCTTTTTACTGTACTGCAGAACCAGGGTAAGAAGGCATCTAGGAGTTGCCAACCTATTCTCTTCCTTATTTTTTTTGTTCCACAGTAGCAAAATGAGGCAAAGAAAGGGGGAAGAGGAAACATTTTGGTGTTGGGCCAAAGTGTTTTGTGTGAAACTTCTCCCATGTGGCTGGTTTCTGCACAAATCAGTAACGGGGTGGTGAAGGTGAGCACTGCCAGTACCTTCACTGCAGAGGTGCTGCTGGGTGCCCTGCCTGCCCTGGCACCCTGCCACAGCCACTGCCCACCCTTGTGCCCACCTGCGGAACAAGGCACAGGCTACCTCAGGGACCACCCTTCTCCAGGACAAGCTGGGGGTGCCCAGGATCCACCATGGGGACTCAATTCGTGGTGTCCAGGCACAGGAAGCTGCCCAGAAATGTGCTGCAGCACATCAACTGCACTGTTCTCCTCACACAGTCGCTGCTGTCTTGAAGGCACAGCCAGAGAGAGCTCAGCCTAGTTGGGGAGCAAGCACAAAGGACTGACTTGCTCTTCAGGGTGTTGGCCCAAAGCAGGCCTGAAAATGATGTCCCTTCAATCAACACCCACATGTCACATTTACTGTAACATCAACATGCTTAACGGAAATAGCTCGAATCACACGCTCTCTGGCTGGGTTATCACCGAGATCGGTGTCAGGATCCTTGCCGCACAAAGACTAACGCTGCTCAAAGCGGGCGACGCGGCTCCTTGCCGTCGAAGTTTATCAATAACCTGCTTCCAGAGCCTCCCAGCAGCTCCCTGCAGCTGCAAGGTGCAGAGCTGAGATTATGCCGACATATTGCATCAGCATCACACTCAGCGGTACTAGGCACCGCTTATCTGACGCCGGTTTTTAATTTTTCTGAAGACTGCAAAACCATTGTTTGCAGTATTTAAATTTTTCCTAAATGTAAGTCTGAGGCTGAGTTGGCCAAAAGAGGCAACTTGACAGAGAAGCCCCAGAAACAGGGAACCACACTGTGCCTCACTTTCCCAGCGACTCTCCGGCGTGCGCAAAGTGCACAAAGGCAGCCGGAGCAGCGGCAGGCGAGGCTCTGCCGCTCCGTGCGAGCGTGGCCCCGGTGCAGCCGCCGAGCCGCCGCCGTCCTGNCGCTGGGACCGCAACGGGACTGGGACACGGCGGGGCAGGGAGGGTGCGAGAAATGACCCGGTCACTCCAGCGCTTCAGCATCCGCAGAGAGCTGCGAGTTGAAGGACTGTCCTGCAGCACTGGTACCTCAGACGCCTTTTGCAGAAGTAGACCGGATCTCTCAGAAAGCAGTTTAACCCTCTGTACACACCTGAGACAGAACAAGCCCAAGCACTGCCACAAAGAGCCAGTCAACACATCAGGATTTAGGGAAAAGAAGAAGGAAAATGACACAATAACCAAGCCAGACCCAAACGGGACAAAAGACAAGAATATCCAAGAATCTGCACAAATCTCCAACACATCTCAGATGTTATTTCTTCAGAAACTATGTACAGTGTTATGGAAGGGAATCGTGTGTCTCCTCTTAAGTAAACTATACATTCATAAAAAAATATTTACTGCTTTTGAAAGCGGAAAATGCATAGGCTCTTCTATAGACTGCAGAAGCTGTAAATCTCTGCAGATAAAATGGGATGTGATGATGTGATATAAAAGCATTCTTTGTTCCCCAGTGAATACATTTGTTTTATTTAAAACTAAACGACAACCAAGGAGAGAAAGGAGTGCTCAGTGCCACAAAAGGAGAAGGAGCGGTATTTGGGTACAGGCTTTCAACTGGCATAGAAAAGAATATTGGAAGCAGAGATTCTTGCCCAAGGATTTAAAAGGCATGATCAAAATTAAGTAATTAGTTCTGAGCATGTATTAAACACACAACAGCTCTGTTCTTTTCTTAAATATCAGGCTCAAAAGCGACTGCATTTTTCAATTGTTTATGGCACACTGTTGCTCATATACGATTTTCTTAAGCCTTTTTTTTTTTTTTACTTTCATTGAAACATATTCATTATAACATTCAGTGAATTTATGGCTTCTTCCAGTGGCTTAGTAAAAGGGGTCATAAAAAAGTTAAGTAAACCAGTATGTTTTTTTCCTCTCCCTTAACTTTGGATTCCATTTTTGTACTTAGCTGTCTAGTGCTTAGTCTTTGGAAAGTACCTTGGGCATATCCAGCACACACACAAATTATCAGCTGCTCCAGGAAAAAAACAAAACGGAATTTCTTGCACTGAGGCAACTACACAAAAGACTTGCATATGTCAAAAATACAGAACTAAGTCCCTGTGAATGCTGCACCATTAATCAAATCCCCGATCTAGTGTCACTTTTGCCAGTAAAATGATTATATTCTTCTAACCCCCTTCTACTGGAGCGTGCCTGCAATGCATGAAGTGTGTCCCTCTACTTTAATTTGTTTTCGAATAGCCTGCTTTAGGCATTTTTTATATATCCTTTGAAAAAAAAAAGGAAAAAAAAAAAAAGAAAAGCAAAGAAATAAGCTACTACTTAAAGCTCCAGCAAGGGTCTACAGTACTGAGCAAGCCACAGCTTTCTGAGGAGGGCAGACAGCGAGAAAATTTAACTGATGTTCAGGAGCTGAACACACAACTGCCTCTGAGGCTGCAACTGAGTGCCGAGAAACGGTGTGCAGCCTGCCCAGATACATTTTAAAAAAGTAAATAAACACCGAGGAGGAAGGTGCTATAATACAAGCAGCTGAATCAATCATGCATTTATCAATGCATGCAGTTATTGATGCCTTTTCCCTCCCTCATTAAAAAGATACATACATATAAAACTGTCTACAGATGATGCTGATGCTTCACCAAGTGCTTTAGTGGCATAGCTAGCTTTAAGGCATGTGGGTAAACCCAAACCACTCTTTATTTTTCCACATGCTTTCTCTGGACGGTACCGAAGGGAGACTAGATTCAACCAACAACTGCATTGCAACCCTAGAGAAACCGAACTGCAGCCAAAGAGCAGGAAATGCCAGGAGGCTGAGAGCCATTTTGGGGTAGCAGGTCTCTGCAGGGACACCTTTCCACCAGTCTTCAACCTGGGGTAGTGGGAAGGGTAGGAGGTAGAGGAGGGAGTGAGAGGAAGGGGAGGGTGGGTGTGCGTGCGCTTGGTGAGCAGAGGCGAAGGGGAGAAGGATAGCTGTTTCTCCTCATAAAAGTTAACAGTCATGCAGTGGAAGGAAAGCCACTGTAAATGAAGTCTGAGGTTTTGGGAGGGGAGAAGGGAAGGTTTTCCCCATGGCTGTGCAACAGTAGCATCAGCAACGGCCCAGGCACTGTGCTCTTCAGCTTACCAGTCTGTCAAATGAGCTGGCTGCTGTCTATATGCTTCCAACTAGCTCAATTCAAACATTAAATGAAGTAGAGAAATCATCAGATAAATTACTGGTCCTCTCTACCCAAGAGTGAAGGGTTTTTGTACAGCTGATGACAGCCCCGATCCTTTGTCTGACCTAATTTACTTCTCTTGAAGGTTAGAATAAAGCGCACTTTCCTGTCACAGCATAACCTCCGTCCACATATTGCACCCTAAAAATAAGAGGACGCGTCTGCTCTGTTAATAGTGCTGTAACTTGATGGACTTCTCAGGATGGGTGAAACAGACATCCAAAGCTTCCCATGTGTATGCCACTAAATTATACGTTTGGGCAGGAAAGCGTCCTGCTAAAGTCCATCCACGACACACAAGCCGACTGCAGCAGAGAACAGCACAAGCCCGTCGGAGAAGCCTGTGGGCTGCTCAGCAACAACTTCTACATGACAGATGTGATTTTGCATTTATTTCTCTAGAAAAAAAAAAGAATGCTTATTTTCATTTGCAGGAACTGCAGGTCGTTTGCTCTTAGGACCTGAGGATCAAAGTAAGGTAAACTATTTCATATCAAATCCTCTCGGCAGGGGTACATGTGGCTTTCTGATATGTAATCGAAGCCAGTTTCTGTACATGTGTGCCTGCTTTGTTGCTGCACACATCTTGTCCTACAACTCCAGCTTCTTCACTCTGTGTTTTCATATCCACTGGAACAAGCATATGGATCTCCGTGGGTTCCCCCCGCTCCCTGCCACGCAGGAGCTCACTCATGTACAGGTATCATTACCCCGATCATTATCTGACAACAACAAATTGAGAATTTAAACATTGTCTGTTGACAATAAAAAGCACCGTTAAAAACTAATTTTAATTAAAAACTCCTGTCCGCCCGAGTCAATTAATCAGCCGCGATTTAGTTAAAAATAGATTTGTCTCGCTGTCAGCCTCTCTCCGCTAGCTCTATATAGATCTTCGCATGAAAATCAATACTACAACTTTACGCCGAGCACATTTCGCAGCACGGTGCGCGCCGGGCGCGGCGGTGCGGGCTCCGGCGGTGCATCCCGCGCGTCCCGCGGCAGGGCCGGCACGGCCATCGCACGGGCTGGGAGCTCCCCCTAGTCGCCAACCCCCGCCACTGGCGGCCGGGGCACACGGCAGGCTCCGGCAGCCAGCGAAGTTTATTTTGGAAAGTATTTTCCATCAACAAACAACGCAAAGAGCAAAGAGATCCAGGTAGGAAATGTGGGAGACAAGCTAACATCGTGTGTGAGGCATTTTTGAAGCAGAGAGGTTTGCTCGCAGCGAGCTCGGCCCTGGAAAGAGCAGCTGAAGTCAACCAGAGTCCATAAATGATATCAAAATTTGTGCTACTTCTTCGAGCACACACTCCTCTAAGTCATAATTATTGCCAAATATGCCACAAGACAGACCTTTGTTCTGCAGAGAAACACACATTTTGTGCGAAACAAGGGCTCCTGCCATTCCTATTAAAGGCAGCCAGTTTGTAAAATTTTGAAGAGTTTTATGTCTCAGTATTTAAATAAGCCTGACAAAATATGCTCCGCATCTGCCGACCTGCAAAAACTGCAAAATGGTTTCTCACCCACTGTATATCTGTTTAAGCTACCGGACACATCAACCAAAAAGGACAGAACAACCCACAGCCACAACCTAGTTACTCTTCATCAGTTTTTAAAAATATTTTAAAAGACCAGAAACTATGAAATTGTGCCAGTATTTTTTTTATTTATCTTGTAAGTCCAATACAAATACATTTAAATGAAGGTTTTTTTCCCTGTCCTATTTAAAGTAAACACATGTAATGTCTTTTAAACACACATTAAGCTTTTCTGTGCACAATCATGCAGGTATTATGAAAAAGTCATCCATCCTTAAAATAATAGTAATTTCCTCTCTAATTCTTCAGTCACAGCTTACATTCTCTTTGTATTAGACTTGATTACATTGGTGTGGGTTTTGTTCTGCAGGGAAAGTGCGTTAATTGCACTAAATCTAAATGCATTTTAAGAGAAGCTCCTTGAAGCAATTTGCAAAACTTTGACATGTAAAAAATCATAGGGGTTTTTGTTATGATTTTTAATGACTACGTACAAAACAAAGTGATACAGGAAATTATTGCTCTTCCTAGGAAACCTGTTGACCAGGTACTGAAGAGCTGCCTTGGGAAACCTGGTTCTCTACCTGGAATTGTGTGATTTTCTTGCCTTTCCCTCTCAATCTTTGCTGCTGCTCTACATAAATGTTCTTGCTTTGCCACCTTCTGCAAAACTGCTACTAGCGAGCTTTTCACATGCTTTTGCCTTTCACATTTCCTTCAAATGCAAAACGTAGGGCTAGTTTGAAAACAGATTTCTTAAGTTAAAAAGGGAAGATCTTAAGCTGGAAAATCAGCAGTTTGAATCAAACCAAAATAACGTTTCTTTGCACAGAGCAGCTCAACACTTCAGCCTCCTTTTCTCTACATAATCGGGTTTTTTGCATTGTCCACCCATTTAAACGAGCTTGGCTACCAAGTTTGCTCTGTCCACCACCAGTGAAGAAAGGTCCAGAGTTGCTCTCTTCTCTCTATGTGTTTCATCTCTTTTTTTTTCTCCTGCACATACACCGTTACAAAGCTGCCTGGGTGAGCCTGGCAAGGGCAGGCAGGCCACTCCGTTTTGCAGTCCTAAAGACCGCTGCAACTCTGGAGCACAACTACACTGCACTTTCCTTTTTGAGTTTGTTTGTCTTACACTCAGGATCTAAACGTTTCTCCAAACACCAAGTGCATGAAACCAAATAAACTCCAGCTGAACAGTGTCAGAAAACCCTTCTCTCTCTCTGTCTCCCCCATCTCTCTTTCCTTGCCTGGCAAAGACCTCCAATCCATCCTGAAATGCAACTCTCCTGACAGATGCCAAAAAGGGAGACAGGGAGAAAAAAGTCCAAGCTAAACACGACATAAATGCAAGATTTCGGGAAACAGTATCAATTCATCCTGGCTTTAGGGGCTTGGCTTGGGGTTGACTCTATTCTGTTGTAAGTGCTTTGGCTTCCTATTCTGTTGCCCGCTACTTTCCAAACTCCCCTTTAGAGAGGACACTCTGCCTGGCTGCTTTTCCCCCATGAATGACACTTCCCGAGGAGTGCAGAGACTGCGATCCCCTCTCCTGCAAGCCTGCAGCTGAGGCTCAGACCTGTGCGCTGAAATGCCTGCGCCTCTNCTTCATTTTTTTCTGCCACTGTTCAGTATGCAGCCTGATTTCTCCGCCAGCTTCCTCAGGATGGAGAGATAGATAAATACAAGAGGGGAGGGAGGGAAGCTCGTACTGTTCTGCTCTCCATTCCTCCCCCAGCCTTCCCGCTAAACCCATTGTACACGCAGCTCCTCGGCACCTTTGAATGCTCTCCTGCCTCATTATTTACCTTCAAGTAAAGCGATCGGAAAAGGAGATCAAATTGGAATAACAAACCTACCTGTCTCTCTTCTGCACCCCACCTCCCCCCCACCCCCCAGCAGCAACCGCAGCGAGAAAAGAAATGTTTCACCCATTGAAACAAATTCAGACGTGCGCAACAAAACAGATTTTCCGCACACCCCCTTTCAACACCCCACATCTCCTCGCAAGTGAGACAGAAAACAAGTGGGAGAAATTACACAGGGCGATTTAGGTGGCTGTTGATGTTTTTTTCTTTTAAAAAAGAAAATTAAAAAACAAAAAAGGGGAAAAAATAAGAAGCCACCAACAAAAAAGGCAAGACATTTTCCAAACAGGATGGTTAAAATCAAAAATGCAATTTAAAAAGCAGAGGGAATTGAGGAAGGGGGGAATCCACCTTTTATGGTGATGCAAATCTGGCTCCAAAATAACAATGAATTAAAAACAACCCCCCCCCCAGAGAAAGCTGAATACCAGATGCATCTTCATCAAGGTTCCACCAGCTGATGGGCTGGGGGTGGGGGGGGTGAGGGGGACTTTAAAAAAAAAAATACCAACACCAAAAA
>VZRQ01002220.1:0-33517 GCA_013397975.1 Machaerirhynchus nigripectus
TATATTTATATATATATTTATAAGTATTATATTATTATAAATAATAATTTTTTTAAAAGGTCAAAATACCAATCCACTACAATAGGTCAGACAACAACTGCCTTTTCAGTGATATTTGGAAAGTTTGTAGTTAGCCAGAGCAAGATGCCAAACATTGCACTTGTGAGCAGCAGCCGTAGGATGATTGAGTAGAAGAACATAAAATGTTAAATCACTATAGTTCTACCCAAGAAATCTCAATTTGTGCAATTGACAAAATTCTAGCTTTAGAAGGGGCTTCTAATGGTACTTGATAATTTGGGTATCTAATATTGGCATCCTGCTATGTCCAGGTGTGCACGACATTTCAAAGGACAAATACACAAGGCACACAAAGAAAGCAGAAACAGATACCTTAAGGGCAAACTGCCTTTTTTGTACTGCTGCCATTACTGAACTGATGCAATTGCTTTTTTGGGTTGGTATTTTTGTTTGTTTGGGGTTTTTTTGGGGGGGGGGGGTTTAATATATTTCCATTTTAGGTTTGCTCTGACTATGCTGCTGGATTTCAAACATACCTCTTTCCGTACCTCTTCACACCTTCACCTGATGGGGGAGATGGAGAGAATTGTGGCTTTTTCTTGTTCCTGCTGTGCATGAATTGGCAGCCTGTGTTGGTGCCACCTGCGAGGCAGAGGTGTCGGGGGGCAGCAGGGCCCAGCACCACTGCACACACCGGGTGCTGCTCACGGTGTCTTCCTGACCAGCAGGCAGCACTGGCTGCTGGGACTCAGCACGCTTTCCCCATGTGGTGTGACTGAATGGTCCAGTTGTTCTTCTTCCAGCTTCAGATGCATTTCAAGGAATATCAAGGAAAAAAAATCATAAAGAAAAAAATTCAAAATTGTTCCAGATGACTCACTGCCTATAAGATTCAAACTCCAAAAGCCAGACTCAAAGCTTTGGCCAGACTTACTGCTATTAATTCAAAAATGTCAGCTTTACTTCTGCTGGACAGATTTGTTACCTTTCCTTTCCTCTCACGTCTCTACATCACCTGTTCTACTGGGATTGCCTACTGTGGAAAAAAAATTCCTACTTGCAGATACTAAGGGGAGATCTGGCAGCCACAGAGAGGGAGCTGCCTGAAATGGCCTGAAGTCATGCCAGGATTCCCCCAGTGCCTGCACTGCCCACAGCACTGCATTGTGGCAGGGGGAATGTGTGCGTGGGTGTTGAGGCGTTGCTCAGAGACATGGCTTCGTGACAGTTCTAGGTCTTGCACTCAGTTCAGCTCAAGCCTAGAGAAACTGCATCAGTCAAAAGTGCTCTCATCCATTACAGGGATTAAATCCTACTAAATCCCACAAATCTTGCAGTGTGGATACAACTTTTTGTTCAGTGAGGTGACGAGGTGCTATGATTAGCCAGGACATAGCCAAACCTCAAGACCCTAAATAAACCAGTGACACCCTCTCCAGCTCTAAAATGCGCCAGCAAGATTTGCTCACATGACTCTTTAAACAGAAAAGCATCTAGTTAAAAATAGATCTCAAATGAAATGTGCCCCGGTTGCTGTTTATTTTTTCTTGCATGTCTCTGACAGGATGGCTGCTGAGCCACACACCAGTCCCTCAGTGGCTCCCAGCACCCACCTTCTGCTGGAGCAGTGCTGACTGTACACTCCTTGGTGCTGGCTGGGGGCAGCAGCCCAGTCCAGCCATGCAAGTTCACCCTCACTCAGCAGCAGTGCACAGCTCAACTGGGCACAGAACAAACGGGTTAGGAGAACAGCAAGGTTTGGAAAAGGCACACGTGCAGATCTGAGAAGATTGCTTATCTCTGTGGCTTTCTGAAGTTAAATTTAAATGAACCCTCACAATTTTAAGTTAAAAAAAGCCCCACTCTGTATTTTTGACTTAGAACAACATATTCTACTATTCATATTAGTTACAGAGGTTGCATTTCAACCCCTTTCCACATAGCCCATCAGGAGCAGCCTCGTTGCAGAAATCTTTTCCATGGAAATGTGAATTTTTTCAGAGGGTTTAACACACATATCCTGTCTGGACAAACCAGTCAAAAATAGTTCAGACACTTATGAGCACAAGTGCTTTCTAACTTTTGTTTCCTGGTGTATTCTTGGGGGATTTTATGGCTGAGGAGCTGGCACTGGGGCACTGCACAGGGTTTACAGAGCTAGCTGGCTTTGGCTGCTCTGAGTGTTTGACTTTACAACCCTTAATTATATATATCCCTTAATCAGCATGCTCCACTTGTACTGCATCCTACCTGCCCAGACATCCCAGTGAGCCTCACTCCTAGGCAAGGACCAGTGGGACTCCACAGATTCTCCGGCAGGCAGTATTTGGAAAGGCTACCCCACAGTGTTTATACCTTGTGCATCAAGTTTCTGTGCTATCCATCATCCCTAGCTTGCAGGAGCCTTGCCCAAATCGAGCCTGCCATGACCCTGGGCTGGCATTTTCCCCAGTCCTCCTACTACAAGTTGCCAGACTTTTTTGGACAAACTTAGCTACTATGGGAGCTGCTTGTGTGCTGGACTCTGGCTTGCTTCAAATGAGGGTAATCCAGATGAAAGTCTGAACATTTCATTAAAGTCATGGCTGTTCTCAGCAGGCACAGTTCCACCCTTCAGTGGCCACTGTGGGTACCACCTCTCCCTTGGTCTGTCTGGAGAGTGATTGCCAAACATATACATCTCCCAGATAGTGTCACTGTTAAAAAAGTTAAATGAATGTTCAGCACAATCCACTCAGTGTTTTTTAAACCACTATTTTGTGTAAAGGCATAAAGATTTCTCCTCTTTTACAGCTACAGCCACAATAAAGACAGTATTCTCTGAAACAGACACTTGGAACTGACTGTACTGCTTCACTGTATTTATCATGTGTAAGACTGACTCAGTAGTGATAGTTCCACCTCCAAGGCTTATTCCTAAAAGGAATCAACTGTGTTTGAAATGCAGCTGAAATGCTAACCTAGTTTGATAGCTGAGGGGTGCTGAGTGGTTTAGATGTCACAACTTACAGCAATCCACTTAAAAAAGAGATGTAAGGGATTTCTAGGGAGAGGTGAGTTTTGAGTTTCTATTCCTTTCCATGTGCCTTTGTGATCAGTGAGAGCAGGAACTTCCCCAACACCAGAGGACCCCACTAGTTGGGTGTTTGAGAATGGGCAGCAACACCAGGTGAAGTGTGCATAGTGGCCACAGGAAGTGCATCTTTGTTGCCACCAGGGAGCTGAAACAGGGGTCACTGAGGCTTTTTGTAGTTGTTCCTGAACATCTTTACCATTTATGATTTAGTAATATAGAACCACAGAATTGTTTGGGTTGGGAAGGACCTTAAAGATCATCTAGTTCCAACTCCCCCTGCCATGGGTAGGGATACCTTTCACTAGACTAGGCTGCTCAGAGCCCCATCTAACCTGACCTGGAGCACTTCCAGGGATGGGGCATCGACATCTTGTCTGGGGAACCTGTTGCAGTGTCTCACCACCCTCACAGTCAAGAATTTATACTTTATGTCTAATCTAAACCTACCCTCTTTAATTTTAAAACCATTGCCCCTGTCACTACAGGACCTGGTAAAAAGTATTTCTGTCTTTCTTATATGACCCCTTTATATATGGAAAGGCTGCAGTAAGGTCTTCTCAGAGTCTTG
Organism: Machaerirhynchus nigripectus; assembly: GCA_013397975.1. NCBI lineage: Eukaryota > Metazoa > Chordata > Aves > Passeriformes > Dicruridae > Machaerirhynchus > Machaerirhynchus nigripectus. Next base: position 3,666 of record VZRQ01002220.1, read on the forward strand.
TCCAAGCTGAATAACCCCAGCTCTCCCAGCCTTTCATCAAATACTTGATTTGGCTTTCTCCTCTCCACTATTCTTCCTTTTTTTTGTTGTTTGTCTTAAAACATAGTAACGTCAAATAAACAAATGAACAAACAAAAAATCAAATAGACCCCAAGTAACTGACATCCCCAAGATTTGCATTTGTTTAAGATACACCACTTCTGGTTTTTAGAGGAGCAATTCAATAAATACTGCAGTAACACCATGTTTAACTCTGCCCTTGTCCCTGAAAGTGCAATAGTTTTACAACGTTTTTGAGCACCTCGTGGACCACCCACAAGCAAGAGGAGCTGCAACAATGCCAACAGCAAAATGCCTTGGATGTGATATTTCCTTGGGGATTTAGAGGACAATAAGAAAATAGTTTGTTGGTTAGTATTTTGACTGAAACAGGTTTTGATCACTCAAATGAGTCTATTCTGCTTGAGACAGAGCAGTCTTCTCTGAAGAAAATGGGTGACATGGACCCTTAGGAAAAAAAAGGTGAGCTGTTAAGTACGGAAAGTACCCAAGAAGTGCCATGAGGTTAGTTAGCTATTTAGATTCCTGTTCATATTTAAAGTTCATTATTCAACATATCATCATGCAACGGCTCTGACTAACAGTGCTCTAATATCCATGGCAAAGGTTGTTCTGGAAGAATTTAGGATAAAAGAAAAGATCTGCTGAACACCTCTTGATGGAAAGAGGAATGCAAAATCCTGTGTTTCTTTCTAGCTCTGCTTCCGCTCCTAGCAGAACACATTCCTTTTGTATGTGTCCCCTTCCACATTCCAGAAAATTTAAAGGGAATAACATGGAAAAAGGTGGCCAACTGGGAGGTAGCAAAGCATGTCTGTCCTCAGCACAACAATTAAGGTCTCAAAAAGACAGAGTGAATGTCCCTTTGAAACTGGCCAGGCAGTGGGAGAATCCTCTAAAAACCTGGCAAGCAACTAACAGCAACTATAACTCATGATTACTGCCACCTTCCTATCTGTTGTGTAACACTTCTCTCAGGTTTCCTCCTCTTATAAACAGACAGTGATACAACTCTGCTGTTTCATATCTGTGAAGTTACTAGAGATAAATGATTTTGCTGTGAAACTGGAGTGCAGCTATAAAGCTGCTGCCCCCCTGCTTCGGATCTGAGAATACAGCTACATGGCACAAACGTAGCTTGGCTCTTTTACAGGATGTATTTGGAGCCTAGAAGTAACTTCTGCTGAATGTGTGGAGGTTTATTTGACTTTCAGGCTGTTCTGGGCCAGCGGTGTTAGCCAAGTGCTGGAGGCTGTCCCAGACTCAGAGCCATCTCAAGCAGTTTGATCCTGCCCACTTTTCCCAGTTTAGCAGAGCTCTCCCAGCTGAGTTACCCATCAAAGTACAGAGGGGAGCAATGATGAGAAGCTGACAGTGGCTCTCTTCCTTTTCAGACAGTACTCAATCATAGCTTACAGGAAAGGGCAAGAGAGGACCTCTCAGTGAAGCTGATGTAACTTTCTGTTACAGAATTAAAGACCTTGTTATTAAAGACGCATAGCACTAGTTCCAGGAAAAAAAGTCTGCTTCCAGTATGCATATTTCAAGAGATCACAGAAAATTTATGAGAATTCAGAAGAAAGTTGCAAGAGCTATTCAGAATCATAGAAAAGTGTGTGACACAGTGAGAGACTTCAAACATGTTTCAGGAGTACTGGTTGGGCTGCCCAAAACACTCCCTGCTGCTAGAAGAGAGGTCTTTTCTTCCTCCCATGCACTATCCTCACCAGGAAAAAACAAGCAGTTTTCTGCTGAGTAAGTGAGCTTGACCAGCTCTCTGACAGATCAGCAGAAGGGAGGTAATCTTCAAAAGGTATCCCAGCTATGATCTTCAGCTACTTTCAAAACCAACTCGCTTTCACAAAAATGCCTGGCAGGCCTGAAAAATTGAATCTAGAGAACTTTCAGACTGGAACCAGGGTACATGTTATTAACATTGGATTATGTGAGTGTTAGGTTTTACCTGGGACTGCAGCAGATTCTTCATCAACTGGTCTTAAAAGCAGGACCTTATAAAAGGTACAGTGCTAGCTAAAAAATAAGTTAGAGGCTTCATATAGAAATGGCAAGACAAGGTTTTGGTTCCTTGCAGGCTGTGGTCACCTTAGATTTGGTCTAATAGCTTGGTCTGGTCTTAAAGTGGTGAATAACCCCAAAACTGAAGCCAAATCCTAATGCAAGTATTTCATTTCTGAGTGCATCTACAATTTCACTCCAGAGCTGGAGGAAGATGCGTAATGACAGCGAGGTGCTGTTCATATACTGTATTCGGTTGTATGTTATGACTTCAGCTTGTCAAAGACAAGGCAAGGAACTCAAGGCAAATTTGAGAAGGGCAGTGGCTTTTTTATTTCCTTCCTTGCTCCTGAAGTGTACTTTTCATTGTCCCACGGCAACTGTTTCTCCTCAGCCTGTTGCTATATGAGAATTAGAAATTTAAAAAGCTATTGTGAAGGAGTTTTGAGAAACACTTCAGAAATTCACATCATTTCAAGAACAGGAACAGAGAAGAGTTCATAAGGGCACAGAACTGCAGCATGCTTGTGATACAAGCCTTTGTAAAGGCAACTACTCACGAAAGCTCAACAGCAGAATGAATGTCTCAGTATACTTCAAATGACGTGTTTTCACAGATACAGTCACAGCTGTGTGGACTTCACTTCTCTGAGTACCAAGTGTGGGTCACAGGGGGTTACGTGATTGCTCCTGTGTCTCTTGGCACATTGGCTTTTGTAGTCCTGGCCCAACTCCACCTTGGACAAGTGTTGCCTTTATTTGCTGGCAGATCATTCAAGGGATCGTTTTGTGCGAGTGACAGCTGAAAGGCATTAAATAGTTCAGTAAATCATTTAACTGGAGCTTAGAATGTGTGAACACTGAACCACAAGCTCTGAAGGAAGAAAATTTATTTTGTGTTTTGAGCAGTCTTAATATTAGTGGCCCAGTTTAACCGCATGTAACAAGCATAATCTGTTCAGTTTTCAGCAAGGTCTTAACCAGATACTGTATACCTCTGTGGTGGTTTCCTCTAATTATCTGAGGTTTCTTACTTGGGAATTTTTTTGTTAAAATGAACTTTTTCATTTGCACAGCCATGAGAGAGAATGCCTTAGTTTGAGGAAATATCAGTGTGCTGCAGCCAGCCTAGGTCTTGGACAGAGATGATGGATTGAGGCTGAAGAATCCAGCCATCTGTTTGCCCCTCAAGAGGGACTCCCCAGGACCTCCTACTGCAGGGGGAGATGCTGCACTCACAAATGACCTGTGCTACGCAGAGGTGTCCCTTTCTGTGCAGGAAAGGTCCTCATGGTCACCAGGCTGCCTTTCCTCTGGGCTTTCTCACTCCAGTTCATTTCTTGGCTGCAGCTTCTATACAGGCACGGCCCATTCACAGTCACCATGCTACCAAACCACTGGGTTTAGTGACACTAGGAACCAGCTCCCAAACCACAACAAAACCCACAGGAACCATACATCCCCAAGACACCACCTGAGGAAAGAGTCTCATGGACACAACAGTGACAACACAACCCTGCTCCCTGACTCTGGGCTGTCACCTTCACCTTCTCCGCCTTCTCGCAGATGGACTCATTAGTACAGCACAGTGAGCAGGGACCACAGCTCCATGCAAACACTGATTTCAGCAGAGCCAGGGCACACCTGTCGCTGTCATTCCCTCCAGCAGCACCCTCCAACAGGCAGATACTTTGTCCCACTGCACTCCCAATGGTCACTGCACCCTGCCACCCCCCTGCTGGCCTCTCCAGCACCCCCAACCCCTAGGAAAGACACTCCAAGAGTGTTGGAGAGCAGGAGAGCAGAAGGACTCTGTGTGTGCGCATCTTTGGTGCTGCGAGGCACTGCCAAGCTGCCCCACTGCCACTCTGGACTCCCACGATGGTGAAGTTTCAGCCTTTTCAACTTCCAGCAGTTTGGATGCCTCCTGTGTTTGAAGCTGTTGGAACCACATCAAACAGCCCTGAGCAAAGAATGCTGTTAAAGGATTTATTCAGCCTGGATATGAGTGCTGCTGATGGGAGAGAAGGGAACAACAAAGATTTCTCAGCCACCATTGTGATCTACCCATTTAAAAATATATTAAAAAAAGAAAGATTCCATTTACTATCAGCACCATTTGGCTAAGCATTTTACTGCAGACCCTGAGCTAGTGCCAAATTGCTTGGCTTACATAAATACCTCTACCACCAGTGGACCTTTGCAGAAGGAAAATATTTATTATTGAGAAGTAATTGACAATCATGAGACACAATACATTTTTCAAAAGCAGTGTCAAATTTTTGAATTGGAAACCTGCAACTAGAAATATAAATGCCAAAACAATAAGTAGATTAAAACAGTACTGTAATTAACACTGTAAGAGTAATGCATCTGTGTACAAAAGATAATAAATTGTAACTTTTCCTGCTCAGGAAAGCTGATTTTTTGTAACGATCATTTTCCTTAGTTCCTTTTCTTCTTTCCATATTTTATTCCAGATGCAGGGAAAAACATCAGTTCAATATATTTTCATCTTTATGTTACATTTAGAGCATTCAAAGGAGAGCAGAAACCCAGTCCACAAGCACATTTGCACTAACCAAATCTACCCATTTTAAGAATGAGTTTGCAGCAAAGCTTTCCCTTCCCTCTTCCTATCTAGCCCCAGTTATAGCACTTTAACTGGGCATTTCCATTGCCTTCTCATGCTGGTCTTTTAAAAGGAGCGGAGCCATCCAGGTGATCTGAGCCCCTCTGTAGGGCTTTCCACAGTCATAGGTACTGTCCCTGCTTTAACAGTGTGTATCCATTACCGGGTTTAAGCAACACCCAGATTTTTCCCGTCCTTGCTTTTATTCTTCCATCTTTGCTGCCGTTACAGTGGGTGCAGCTAAATGCAAGGTACGGAGAAGATGGGGCCATACTCTTCCAGCAAGTGCACAGAAATACAAAAAGAAGCAGCAGACATAAACCAAAACAGGAGATATTCCAATACAGTCAGAAGAGGGGAAAAGGGATTTATCATGGGTATGGTGGAACACTGGACCAAATGCCGAAGGAAGGTATGGAGTCTTGATCCTTGCAGGTGTTCACACCTGCCCAGACACAACATCTGTGTAGCCTGATGCAATTCCCAGCTGGCCCTGGTCTAAGCAGGTGTTTGGACCAGGTGATCTGAGGTGAGTTCCAGCCTGAATTACGATTCCGTAATGGCCCTTATTGAGACCACATACAGATACATATGTCTGGGATCTGTAATAAGATCACAGACACGTACCTACTGCCTGTGTTAGTTCCACATATCATGTGGAGATGCGTTTGAGACAGCGGAAAAAACCATCCGTGCCAGACAAGTCTAACAGGAACAATTCCCTTGGACCCATTTTGGTTTTTTAAAGATACATCACACTTGAGCTCAATTCTTGGGATGCACAAGCATGACCTATAGCGCTCGACCCAGAATGCTTTTTTCAGTAGCCGAATATGAGGATGTCTAGAACTTGAAACAATGTGGCCCCTTGAATGTGCATATCCAAAAGACATGTTCTGTTGGATACCTTTGCATTGATAAGGAGTTTTGCAAGTTTAAGGCACAATTTGAGTGCAATTTGCCACGCTCTGCAGTACTCCTGATCTCACCTTTAGGGACCTCATTAACGACCTTCCTCACACACAGCCTTACTTTGCAAAGGCTGTAACTACTGGATCTGTAGTTTCCTCAGGGTCTGTTACCATCTTCCCTGCTGTACACTGGGTCAGAGCCAGAAAGAATTACAGAGGATAGAGACAAGACCAAGATGACAGAGTAGAGCCAAAACAATCACCTACCAAAATGCATAATGTTTAATTTTTGTCTTTCAAAGGGACAGGTGAAGTGAAAGGTTGCTGACTTGGCTTTTTTTCTCCTCAGAATCAAAAACAATGTCCAAGCAAGACTGTCCTTGGAAGGGGCAAAGCAGCAACCAACTAATGAGAAAACAGACAGGAACCTGAGATACAACCCAAACCCTCCAGCCTGTCTCTCTGACTAGTGGACACTTACCTCTCATGTCCCCATGTAACACACAAAGCAAATGTCCTCTCCTTGCAGTGCTGTCTTCCCACCTGGTGAGAGGCACAGCTCTGAAGTACCTAAAGTTTCAGTTAGCATTTCATGCTAGTTTGGAAATATGTCAGGGGATTTTGTGTGTATAATATAAATACCTCCCACTGCAATTAGTCTCTGCTACTGGTAGAGAAACAGACTGCATCAACATTGCTTTTTTCACTAAAGTGCTGCTGTAGTTTCAGTTCATCCCACAAATGTGGCATTGTCTCCTAAAATTACATTACTAATTGCAGCTAATACACCGAAGCCCAGATGAATGCAGCTTTGATCTGAGTAGCACCCCTACGCAATCCCTCTGGCATGCAAATGGCAATTACAAAACACGGCTCAAATACAGCTTGAAAGCAAAGATGTAAGGCCAATTTATTTAGTGCCCCTAGACTAAACAAGGTCCTTATTACAGTGCCAGATTATGATTGACCGAGATTTACTCACAAAACATTTCCCACTGAGAGTGTGCGACAAACTGCAATTATTACTAGTCCAGTTGGTTTAAAAGAAAAAAAAAGAAAAGAAAAGAAAAAACAACACTACCAAAAAAATCCATCTTTAACTTCAATTTTGGCTGGGCTGCCTGACAGAGATCAGCTGCCAGCTACAGCAGCAGAGCAGGCTGAAGAGAGTAGGTGTGGGGGTACAAAAACCAGAATAATATGGGGGGATGGCAAGGAACAAGGAAGGAAAGAATGAGAGAGGGGAGAAACAATATAATTGAACGGGACAAGGGCAAAGGAGAAAATACGGGAGGTTAAAGGAATATGAGGACACAGAAAGCAAGCATGGAGAATTAAAAAACAGATGTGTGAAAATGAAGGAAATCGAGAAAGAAAGCAGAGTAGACAAGTCAAAAAATAAAATAGAAGAACTAGCCAAAGATAGTTCTCTTGAAAACTTGCCACAGACTAGTTCACTAGGGCAAGACCTGGACCACATGCTTTCATCTTTTGGAAGGAGTTGGTTTAGGATCCTTGTGCTGCAATCAAGCATGTGAAATCTTCATTTCTCATATTAAATTGCTACAGGCATGAGTTCAAGTGCAGACCTCTCCTCAGCACAGCTAGAAGAGAAAGTGCTTGCCACGTGGCACCTAGTCCTAGACACTTTGTGTGTAAGCTCTGCCACAAAAACCTAACTGAAAAAAAGTCTTTGTTTAGGAAAAAAAGAAATGCAGGGCCAGTAATTTAGCAGTACCCTGTGACAACACTAGAGAGCAAGACAGACATACACATTTGCTTAACAGGTATGTAGCAGACAAAGTCTGTTAGAGGTAAAAAAAATTACTAAAGGAACTTCTCCACTGCACAAAACCAGAGATAAGATTTTCTACACACTACCGAGTTACAAAGGAATTGCAAGCCAAAACAAATGGTTTCTTTTTACTGTCAGTGAGGAAAGTAAGTCATCCCAGACCTTTGGTTGCTATATCAAAATAGATCTGAGCTGGATAAGAAAAACTGATATTTAATTGCAAAAAAAAAAAAAAAGCAAAGTAATCTGGAGCCATTTACAAAAGTTTCCTACTTTGAAGAGACACCAGAATCGGATTTAGAAGATGAAAAAGTGGTCTTGCTTTTTTAAAAGGAAAAACAAACAAACAAAACCAGGAAAATAAACAGTGGCTATGTCCGAAAGACTGAAGTGAACTCAATAGTCAGATAAATTCTTTTTGTTTTAGCATGGAGAGTACTGCAGAGGCAGCACCTTACTCTTTAGCTCTGATTTACTCCCTCTTTTAATTCAAATCTCATTTCTATGATTTAACACCCGCATTTAGACACACAAAGATAAAGTCTGTGACTTTCAAGTGTTATGCGCATGCAAACCCATGCAAATAGGTTAGTCAAACATTAATTGAAAGGCACCTAAAATTCTCATTTGCAGTAAGAAAAATCATGGTGATAGCACAAAAATCTTGATTAAATTCAAGCTGAGAAGAAACCATTTCAGTAGCAACTAAATGACATTTTTAAGCAGGAGGTAGGACAATAATTCACAGGAGTATAAAATCCTTCTGATGACTCATCCCAGGCTTACCCATTGAAAACCTGCATAAATATTCGTGATAATTACTACATAATCACTAAGTCATGCTGGCATGTGGGACTAATTTGTTTTAAGAGAGATGAAAAACGTGAATTGTCTCTTCAAGCAAGAGACCAGGGCAGGAAACCCTAAGGGAAGGAGTTCAGATTCTTGTTTGTGTGCATTATTGTTTTCAAGTTAAATCAGTCAAGTCAAGCTCACAGAGCAGGTCTGACTTCACAATAATCTGTCTTCTCTGAGTGCTTTGGAAGAGTAAGGAATATTTCTAGCTATTTCAATCCTCACTCAAAACATGCTTTTTTATAGTTGTTAAAAAAACCACCCCACAAACAAACCAAAACAACAAACAGGAAAGAATATGAACACCTAAATAACAGAATTCCTGAAGTCAAAGGTGTCCTTACGTAAACTTAGGTAGAATTTCCAAGATCAAAGAAATTTATACCTTTAAGCTATAATCTTATAGGACACCTTGTAAGCACAGTTTATGCTTGTAAAAATTAGCTTTAAGGCATCCTTCACAGACAGAAATTTGTACATCAAACTTTGCCAGATGGGTCTAACCTATATAACTTAAACTCCCTCCTCCTTCCCTTGCTGTTCTAAAAACCTGGCTATAAAGAAGCAGCATAGGCTTTAAGCTCACTTTTTCCCCTAAACAAGGGAAGAATCACCTTAGGAAGTAATGCACAGAACTAAGTCCATTAGGGCAAAATCAAGCAATGTTGACATAAACATGTTGACTTCGCCACGCACTAAAATTTTAATAAGAACAGGATGACTGTGGTGATGGCACTGAACTGAAGAGCACTGGGTTGAGCTCTCTGCTGTCATGAAAACTGGGATAGTGAGCTTGGGTAAGGAAATTAATAAACCTCCAGCTGTAAAATGAAGGTAACTATTGACTTAGATTTGTGCTTTCATTTCTTGAAAGAGCAAATCTTCAAAGACTGTGACATCCTGTGTGCAGGCAGTCACAAAGACGCTAGGTAGCTGGAAGGTCAGGGTTTGACTGAAAACTGTTTTGAGAAGCATCTTTTTCCTGAAATAAGGCACCCAAGACAGTGGGACTGTAATGTCAATAATGAGCACTGCATTCTGTGGTTGCATTTCTCTGAGCCAAAAGCAAATGTTTCTGCAAAATATGCAATTAACAAGATGCTAAAATTGTTCTGTGGCTATGAAAGTGCTCAGAAACATCCATTTTTAGCTCTCAAATTATTCGGGTAGGCTTTTTAAGTGACTGCACAAACACAGTCATTGTCAGCTTCAGATTGGTGTGCCACTTTATTCCTATGCCTGTAAATCTCCTGGAGCATTCAGATTCCCTCTCATCAGCACTGGCAAAGCAGTCAAGCTCTTGTCATCAGCTGCAGCTTCGCAGCTGCACAGAGCCCTCAGACCCAGCCAAAGCACAGAACGTCTAAAGGGGGCAGACGAGGGTGGTGGGTACCCAGGCAGCACAGGGGTGCCGCAGCACATGGAGCAGGCGCTGGTGGCTGCTCAGTGACGTACAAAGAGTTGTGGGACCAGAGATTACAGGACAAGACTCTCCATTTCATCTGCTTAGGAGGGAGTTAACCAAGCACCTAAATTTGGCATTAAAAGCTTCCATAAAAGCTAGATGGATCACAGAATTAGAAGATGATCTGTGAGGTGAATATAGCGCTTGGTACTCAAGAGTGCCAAGGTGCTTGGCCTATTCCTATGTGAGCAGGATCCATGGAACTTTATGTATTCCTTCCTGAGCCTAAAACTGATTATCTCAGGACATCAGAAAGATGAAGAGAGATGCTTTACTGATCCCCAGGTAAATTATAAGCGCTTGGGTTGTTTTCATGGGCTTTGCCTGTATGCAGCCAGCTCTGAGGCTTGCAGCCACCCCAGCTGCAGAGTTCAGCAGGTTGCACTAGGTGTTCATGCTCTCTGTGCGGCAGCTGGTCTCCAGCTCAGTGCTTAACACAGACACCTGTGGATGCCTTTTCCAGTGCCTTTTCTAAGGACTCCTATCCAATGAATCTTTCACAGAAAACAGAGGACTTGGATGAGGAAAGGTAGGCAAGCCCTGGGACTGTCTCCTCCCAGTGAAGGCCTGGGTCATCAGCCTACACATAATTTTGCTGTATTATTGTTTCATGAAATTACTGTTATTACTGAAATTACCTCTCTTTGCAGATCTCTAACCATCACTTTTTATAATAATGAGGAAAGACAACAGCAAGCATTTATTTGGAAACCACGGGGTTAAGCAGATCTGGCATCTCAACTGAAAGAAATGGCTTTTTACCCTGTAAGAATGAAATTACATCTCCAAACCCTAAGTAATGAGGACTCTGATGTTTGCTAGCCAGCATGCTAACTACTGTAGCTCTTCTGAGAGTCCTGGACATCTTCTTAGATGTTTAGATCAAAGCTTAGCTTTGTTCATGGCTGTAGTCATACACCCAGAACTGCCTGGTGCCAGGCTGTAACACCCAGCAGGTTCTCAGGGAATGATCTAATGCAAAGTCCTGCTGAGCCCCACATAAACTCCTTTTAAAACCCAGCTATTGTTCCAGCTCATAATTCATCTTTTGCCACCCCCTTTCGTGTCTATCTGGGGACTCCTGAGAATAATGCTTAAAAAAGAGCAGAAGCTCCAAATTTCCTCCAGTTCCCTGGGAATTTCTCCTGTAATTTAGTTCTTCCTCTAGAGTGAGAAGTCTCCTCTGCTCATATGTACATGTGTTTATCATATCCTCTTAAATCACTTTTTCAGTGATCTTGTCACAGAACATTAAGAAGATTACTTTTATCTCCCCTTTTTAAATTCAAATCCAGTAGGACATCATGCAAAATGCAGCTTTGTTAAAAAACTGTGTGAAAAGCATCTCTGTGAATGAGAAAACTTTGCACATGGTGCTTTTATTCCATATCTTGCCTACCCCTTCCAATCTATACCAATTATTCAACCCCAGAAAATACTAAAGTTTTACTTGATTGTCCCTGACCCCTGCTTGATACAGGCCCTGTCACCTGTTTCCTGACAACTGCCTTGCAAAGGGCCACCTGGCCCAGCTGCAGCTAATGCACAATTAATAACCAACCAAAGGAGTTCCTGCAGCTTGATGAAAATTGTTTGTGACTGCTTTACCTACAACAGACCCAGTTACAAGTGGTAGGGCTGTTTCCACCCTGGGGCGGTCGATTCCAGGTGTACTCCATACCCCTACATCTGAAAGCAAACTGCACTCTGCAGCCAGGGGGATCAAGAAGGATTCACTGGTGATATAAATGGTTGTGTGCCATTCGGCAATCTTTGACTCCAGCTCGTTTTGGAGAGCCAGCATGTCTGGTACGGCAGCACCCACTGCAGTGTGACTTCATTCAGGCCACCACAGCCCACTGTTAGTCTCCACTCTCCATTACACTTTCGCACTGGACATATGGTGAGCAGGCCAAGGGCGAGCAGGTCCAGCTGAACACTTCGGGGCTGTCCAGTCACCAGATCAACGTGCGGATGGAAACCAGGGAGTCTCAGTCAGTGCGATATTGTTGCCGGTGCATTGTCATGGTAGCAGCTGGAATCTGCTCTTCTTTAAACACAGCAACCAAACCACAGACAGATCACCTGAGAGACCAGGCAAGCTAGACAGCTGCTTAATTTTCTCTGTACTAAAGGCGTCATGCTGTGCACCCACCAGTACCCTCTCGGGTCTTTGAAGTACTCCCTCCTGAAGCAGTCTATGCCAATGATGCACAGAGACTCCAGATCAGTCAGAGTAGGATGCTTTTGCCAATCACTCCCAGTTAAACTTACCTCAGTCTACAAACCAAACAGGTTTTGGGATCCTCCTGTCACTCAAGAAATGCAGATGGATTCTGCCCCTTTATAGTCTGATGGCACTAGGGTACACTGTGTGCATGTGTCCACTAGAGATTTATACTCCTGTGGCGCTGATGAGCCAGGCCATCTGATCCCCACAGTCCAGTAAATCCAGTTGTCCCTTTCCTCCACTGGCCAAAGGCAAGGCCCTTCTATTCCTGCTTGGAGTCATTATTTGTATAATATTTATGACTGCAAAACAGAAGTCTCTTTTTCAGGGTCAAAAGTACAACCAGCCCTTCTACTCTGCTCAACAGACACTGGAGCAGTAATTTTCCTGGATGGATGCTTTTGGACTGCTATTTTTCTTTTCAGTTTGTGTATCCAAGTTTCTAGCCTCCAGGTAGGTTCACCATCCCCCTTCCTCATGGTCACACAGGAAGAACCACAGGTTCATGCTTGGTGTGCAACACTGGTACCCTTTCTCTTGAACAGAGCAAGGCTGACTCCTCATAGCTGAGGCCTCGGTAGGCATGTGAGAGGATGACCCACCCTCCTCAGCTTGCTCAGACATTTTTTTGGTCAGTCTGTCCATGGCCGAGACACAGGCCCACATGGGAAGCAAGATAATCTTCATACTCTCAAAGCTGTCTGGCTGGCTAGACTGTAGTCGGTGCCACCGCGTCTGTCCAGATGTTATCACCAGAGTGGTACCACCAGATGACACTGCTGCATTTTGTATGACTTTCACAGCGCAGACCGCATGCCCCAGATTTCATTTGGGTCTCTGGATGCTGGTCATCATGCAGGTTATTGTAGATCACCTTCAACATGGTTAAATCCCTCAGATATTGGATGGTTCCCTCAATGTTGGTCCATTTGCTTCAGGAGTATGCGAATTCTTCCTTGAAGGGACACCTGTCCTTCACACTTGTTTGAACTTTTTGATAACAATTGTGAGGGGGTTTTTGTCCACCTTAGCAAGCCTAACATAGCTTTTTATAGCTGCAACTGCTGACTCAATACAGCAGCTAAGTATTCGTATCTGGCACAGAGGCACTGGGAAAAGGAAGATGCACCCATTTGGTCTGTTTATTTTTGAAAGCTTCCTCATTTTCGTTGTTTTTGTGGGTTCAGGCTCTGTAGGCCTGTCAGGAGATAAAGATCCCTTTCCTGGCTGCTGAAGCCAGTCTCCAACATCTACCCTGTCCAGAGGGAAAGAAAACTATGTTAAAAGAAGAAATAAAAGCCACCACAATTGTTAGCTGTTTCCTAGTATGTTTAGGCAATGAGATCAGAGTGGTCAAGAGGAAGAAAACTTTGCTCAGTTCTGATTAAGAGAACGAAAAACTTCTGGCACATAGGTTTTCATCTTACAGTAAATCAAAGGAGTCTCTTATGAACAAAGCCCTTTTCATATTTTACAAACTATAAAACACTCCAGTGGGTGTTTACTTGCAAATGACAAAAGGAATGACATGCAGATTTCACAGGACATTGAAAAACACTGGTCAGAAGTTAGTTTATATTTAAAAGCAGTTATTGTAAACTCGATTGTATAACATGCTGGTCTTTAACAGCAAACATCTGCTTATTCGTCCCAGAAATTTATTTTCCCACTTTTCTTCTAACAAAATGCTTTGAATACTGAGAAAAAAAAGTGTCTCCATGCCGTGTTCAATCTACATGCACATGAAGTCAATGTGTGAGCATTTTCCAGGGACATTGCCTGAAAATTCATGTGGTTTTACAACCAACAATCTACCCCAGAGCTGAGAGAGATGTCTGCCACACAGCATAGGTAAACAGAACTTAATTTTCATGTCTGTATTTCAAAAGGCTATTCTTCAAACTCTTCCAAGTTGTCTGTAACTTTTGGAATATTGTCTAGAAAAATTACGAGAAACATTTGCTTCTAGACCTGTCTCTCTAGGCTGAGAATCAACGTTGACTGTCATCAAGTGACTAGCCAGGATGTGCACAGGAAGGATTGCCACTAAGTTGCCTATCTGAAGACCAAAGGTTTAAATGTCCATAAAAGTAAATGCTCATGTCACCTTCGATGATGGTGATGGTAGGGTCAAAACTACAATTAATCTGACAAGCTCCACTGAAACCTGGAAAACAGACCAAAGCCCAAGCAGGGCTCTTCCTTCCCATAATTAGGTCAAGAACCTGGAGCTACTTATCTGGTGGGTGTAATTATGGTACCTTTAAATTAAAATGAATCAAGCAAACAAAATACAAATTGTAGGGAAAATGCCCTTTGCAAATTTTACTCAACCCCTTCATTCCTGATTTCAGTGGAATGTGTTCAGGCTGCATTAGGATTAATACAATAATATGGAGATATTAATTAGGATACTGTGCTGTGCAGAAGAGAAACCTGCAACAGGTCGTCAGCAGTGGTGAGAGCTGGGAGCATAAGAAAAGCAATGTGTTTAGTCCTTGAGGGAGGAGGAGGTGCCTCACGTTAGTGAGAAGCCATGTGAATGGATGAGTAGCTGCCACAGTCAGGGGAGGCCCTTCCAACCCCCAGCCACAGGAATGGCTGCAGGCAGGGCTGTCTGCAGCTCAGTGTCCTGTGCCAGGGTAGTTTGGGCACCTCACTGTAATAAGAAAATAGCTGCAGCCGTACTGACTTTTCCCCAGGGAAAGGAAAGGAACAAGTGTGGCTTCCATCAGGAGATAGTAGGTCTCATCTCACTTGTTAGGCAATGAGTTAAATTTATGCTGGCTGCCACATGTTCCCTCTCTCATCAGTGGAGACCGCAGCTGGTGCAACTGCTCTGTTCAGTTGTTGCTTTAATGTTTGTTTAGGATGGGGAGAATCATGCTGTGGAAGTGCCTGTTTCGCTCCTTTAGTTAGAGATAGCATCTAGAACATTCTCTCAGCTACAAACATCTGCACTGGTCAGATGAGATCCTTTTGAAGCAAAAGGGCAAGCTCAGAGCACTTGGGTGACTTGGCTGGGAACCTAATCAAATCTTTCCAGCAGGTATGAATCATGGGGCTGGGGAGGGCTTAGATGCTTCTGGGAAACAACATGGTTTGGATTTTACATAACAGAAAAGTCACTAAGCAATGTTTATTCTCTGGTTTGCATCATCAGCAGTGTGTATTATGTCATCGACCCTGACAGTGCCATTTTCTAATGGAGTCCAGTGGACTGATGCTGGCTTGCTGCCAGCTGCCCCCCAAAGCTGCTCTGTAACTCCCCTTCCTCAGCTGGGCAAGGGAGAGAAAATACAAGGAAAAGTGGTGGGTTATGATAAGGACATGGAGAGATCACTCACCTGTTACCATCACAGGCAACACAGACTCAGGGAAATCAGTTTAATTTCTTACCAATCAGATTGGAGTAAGATTATGAGAAATAAAACCAAAGCTTAAAAACACCTTCCCCCCATCCTTCTCTTTTTCCTGGCCTTAACCTTGCTCCTCAATTGTCTACCTGCTCCCAGGCAGCACAGAGGGGTGGGGAATGGGGGACCACAGTCTGTTCATCACACATTGTCCCTGCCACTCCTTCCTCCTCAGGGGCAAGACTCCTCACACTCTTCCCCTGCTCCAGTGTGGGGTCCATCCAGCATGAGACAGTCCTCCACGAGCTTCTCCAACATGAATCCTTCCTACGGGCTGCAGTTCTTCACAAATTGCTACAGCATGTATCCCTTTCACAGACTGCAGTCCTTCAGGAACAGGCTATTCCAGCATAGGTCCCCTGCAGGGTCACAATTCCTGCTAGCAAACCTGTTCCAGTGTGGACTCCGTCTCCACAGGTACTGTTAAGGCCCTGCTCCAGTATGGGCTTCTCCTGGGGTCACAGCCTCCTTTTGGCATCCACATACTCTGGCCTGGGGTCTTCCATGGGCAGCAGGTGGATCTCTGCTCCACCGTGGCCTTCTATGTGCTGCAGCGGGACAGCCTGTCTCACCATGGGCTGCAGGGGAAGCTCAGCTCTGGCACCTGGAGCACCTCCTCCCCCTGCCTCCTCACTGACCTTGGTGTCTGCAGAGCCGTTGCTCTCCCGTATTCTCACTCTGCTCTTCTCTGTCTGCAGTTGCTCCTGAGCAGAGACCTTTCCCTCTTCCTAAATATGTTATCCCAGGGATTCTTCCACCATCACTGACAAGCTCAGCCTTGGCCAGTGGCGGGTCTGTCCTGGAGCCATCCGGCATTGGCTCTGTTGGACACAGGGGAAGCTTCTGGCAGCTGTTCACAGAAGCCACCCCTGTAGCCCCCTGGCTTCCAAAACCTTGCCATGCAGACACAATACATGGAGATGTGGAATGGCACAAGTAGTGGAAGAAGTGCAAAATTCAGACAAAGGGACTAATGGGAGGCCAGGCCTGGGAGCTGCTGGTGTGTGTGCTGGCTGGGAAGGCACAGTACCCTGGAGCAGGGAACTTCCACTCAATCTCAGTAATTTCTGCTTTCTAGAAAGAACCTCACCCAGAGCAATATGAATGTAAATTGACAGTGTTCACTAAAGCTGCATGGGAAGAAAGCCCAGGACATTTCCAGAGCTGTTTCTCAGGGGGTTCAATTTCTCTTAGCTCTAACACTGCATAACAGAGAAATCTACCATAGCAGGGGCACAGGAGATGCAAACCTCATTTGTACAGGTTTTTTCAAATATATTTTCTCTGAGTAATGTCAGCTGTGGTCTTGCTTTCTAATGTTTTTTGATTACACTAAACCTTGAAATTTTCCTGTCCTCAGCAGAAAAACTCCAATTTTTATCCACTCACAAGTATTTTTTAAAGGCCAAGTGATAACCAAATGTACACAAACTTGAGTACTGACTGGACATTCTTAATCTAACTCCCACTAATCTAATCTTAATTCCCACAACTATCAGTGAAAGTCGGTGTCTATCCGTGAGACTGGACACTGCCAAGCAGATGTTATGGTTAAACTGAAATGTCACTCTGACCCTGACACTCACATTAGTGTACTTGTGCCCAAATCTTGTGCAGTCTTGTCCAGCCAGCATCTGGGCCCACCCAAGGGGATCATTGTAGGTTGACGATTAAAAAACCTGTAATACCCTGGCTGAGACTGAAGTTGTGAAGTTAATTATGTGCAAACACATAGTCAAAAAAATTGACATCTGAAGTCCATGGCAGCACACCTGGTAAAACGTGAAACAGATTTCTTCTAACTCACACACGCCACAGAAACTACACTATGGAGAAAATTCTACGTCTGAGTCTCATCTTGACAGAGCCAACATGCAGAGGGGGTGCATGAACCCCCTCTACCTAAACTGAAGTTAAGAAGTGGTCTACTCTCAGCAGTTTAAATGGACTAAGAAGGTCCCTTCTCAGATGAAGGCGCATATTAATCCAACCAGCAAAGTCCTGTGTCTCTGCAGACCGACCCATTTCATGTCCTCCTCCACGAGAATCCAGTTCATCAGTCTTATTTTTCTGCTGCATTCTGATGGCTTCTTGTGTCGGCATTCTACTAGTATGTGATCCTGACTGCTCTCCCTCTTTAAGCAACGTACAGGTTCAGGTACAATGTTAAATGTAATTAGACTTTGTTAAAACAAATTATTTGTTGCTACTTGTTATGGAAATGTCCAATAGCTAAACATAAGTCGAAAGGTTAACAAGCAACATGTTTGTGAATAAAGAGATCTGTAAATATGTAAACAAAGAATGGGATAAAATATGTGATCACAAAAGTTAATTCTAAAAACATTTTTGCTTGACTTCCTAGATGACCACTAGATTGAAGAGTACATGTTGTAACATTCAGAAAACACACACTGGGGACAGACAAGGTTTTCCATTTGTTTGTTCTGTCTGTTAGAATTATGCTGTGGTTTCTGAATCATAAATCATGGAACGGAGCTGGAGCTGCATTAGCTGTACTACACAACCTCCCTCCTGCACACAAAGTCCATTTAATCCATTTGTGTCCTATGGTGAAGTTAATACGTCCACCTGCGTATCCTTTAGTCTGTAAACACAGAGCAGGTGAAATCAGGAGGAAACTTAAATGAGATCAAAAGATATGTTCAAAAGAAGGGCTGAAGCCATCTGGAATCCCTCAGAGCTGCCAGCTACACAAACGAGACCTGCTGGCATCCTAAGTGGAATTTCTTGCTTCTCTTTCTTCTGAAGCTGGAGGAAGTTCAAATGAACTCTGGGAGAACAGTTGGCACTTTCTTTGTAAGAAGGCTCATTGTTAGGAGAGGTGAGATCAGACGCATGTTTCAAGGACACCCAGATTTGGACCCTGAAATGTTGCTGCTTTTGTTTAGGGAGCTCTTCAACATGGGGAAAAAAAAAAAAAAGAAAGAAAAAAAAAGAAAGAAAAAAAGAAAAAACAGTATATTAATCTCCGTTTTTCCATTGTTCCATAATACACTTTGACTTGTACTACATCTTTCTTTAACTGAAGCAGAACAAATCTAGGAAGCCCACAGGAAAATTTGTTTGGCTCTTTGTTTGGAAAGTCTCTTTATTTAAAAGAAGCAAAATAAACAAAATAAATCCCAGGACTTTGATTTCAGAGAAACCAGTCTGGCTACATAGTAAGTAAGAAAGCAATGGATTGCCCTGCCGTGATTGGAATAATATGTGCAAATCCATGACAGAATGAACAGGATTAGAAATTTAAAGTAAATAAATACGCATCTTTCCTCCTAAAGTCAAAACTGCAATTACAGGGAGCCATGTACTTCAAACAAACACCCAACATTTACATATCATGAAGGAACACCATGCTCCTCCTCTCCCCCAGCTTTCAAAACAGGGTTGGCAAAGGGATACTTAATGCAACATATTTAACAAAATTCTGAAGTGGCTTCAGCTGCATCCTTTAGGAGACCTGAGTATCTCAAACTGTATCTTGAACACTGCATTCAGAAAGATGCACCCCTTGGAAAGAGGGGTATTCCCCTTGCAAACAAAATGTATTCCAGGGGGGCACTTTTTGTTTTGGATAAGGAGCAGGACAGTTCACAGAAGTCCTGGGTAGAAGGGGGAAGTTGGCTGTTTCTGATGGACTGCCAAAAGGCAAAGGGATTTTCAGGAGTGTTTGTCTTTTCATCTAGCTACTGAGACCAACCAACTCTAAGAGAGACCTGAGGTACTTCTATAACTGTATTTGAATAAGTCTACACTTGCCCTAAAATTTTCCCCCTCTTTCATGCTGCCTGGATGTGAGACACACCCCCTCCACCCACCACATGCGCCTTTCATAGATAACCCAGGCTGGCATTTGCCTAGATTATGGTCAGAAATGCTATAGCATGGTCTGTATCTGTTCAGCCTGTGCCTATGAGACCTACCACAGTGTTTGCTGATGGTGGTACGTGGCTGATGCTGAATCCAAAATTGCGCTCCAAAAGGCACCACAGAACACAGAAGTATCATGACAGTGTGGGCAGCAGAACAGGCCCCAAAATACAGGCCTCCAGCCTGTTCCTGAGGAGAGTGTAAATGTAGTCTTTAGTCTGTATTTACTTTGGCCTCAGTATGTATAGGCTGATATTTACATGGGATATTAGAAAATATTTTATTGTAACAGTGTCTTGAAGTGGAGACCACATTTTGAAAGAGTCCATAAAGCAAAGCGAAGTAAAAAAATTCTTTCATGTCTCCAGGAGAAACTAAAGTACATATATTTCTATCATAACTGATGCCCACAATAACCTGTGTGTGCTGAGCAGTGTTTTATTGCCTAGGAAGAAATAATTTCAGAAACCCAGGAAGACTGTATCAACCCCTCACATTCCTAGAAAATGGATACCTTCCTCTTCAGAAATCATACTATAAATCCACACAGACTTTCACAGAGATCCCAAACATACTTCAGCAGGAGACTGAATTAAAAAAAAACCTCTCGTTTCTTTAAAGTGCCTCCAATACTGCAGGATTCTTTCTGGTTTTAAATAGAAAATCTATATGCACTAGTGGCATTCATTTGACTCTTCAGAAATTGTATTGCTGAAAACAAAGAGATTTCCAGAAAAACAAGTCCTTCAGCAAGTTCTCTAGTTCCCACTGCTAAAGGCATGGATATGTACAAGTAACAGTAAAAAGAGGGACCGCATCTTTTGATGTTCTGTAACAGACAAAATAGCAAAAATTCAGAATTAAGGGGGGAATAAACAGTGTTTGGGTTAATAAGCCAGGATCCCACGAAGCGGTGGAGTGCCTGCAGCAGGAGCAATCAGCCATACCTGCACAGAAACTGTAACAGGCAAAATGCACTTGAGCATGGCTGAGGTGAGATGCTATAGGTGAAACCCAAACACTGGCATCAGATGCACATCAATTCTTTAGTGCTCTCTTGCTCACTGAGATGTAACAGGAACAGATGTTGCTACAGACGTAACACATTTTTGGGACTTTAATGTTTTTAACTTCAGTGTTTAATGTTAAGAAGGTTATAAATTTATTGTTCTCTACTTTTTGCTATGAGAGGAGGAGGTCCCCTGGTTGCAGTTCAGATTTCACCTCCAGGTAAAGGGCTCTCTCTTCATGTATTTGTACACATGGCTGTGAGCTCCCGTGAGCCTTGTCTTCTTTAGGCAGTGTGGGATTGACTCCAGCCAGTAGCCAAATACCCACATATGCACTTGCTCACTCCCCTCTCCCAGGGGATGGGGAGAAAATCATAGGAAGGCAAGAAGACTCATGGGTGGAGAAAAAGACAGTCTAGTAAGAGAAGCACAGGCTGCACGTGCCAGCAGAGAGAAATACGGATTTTATCCATTATGTTCCATCAGCCTTCTCCCAGTAAGCAGGGCTTGAACTTGTCTGATGGTTACCTGGGAAGACAAACACCATAACCGTGCCCACCCCTGCTTCCTCCTCCTTTCTTGATCTCTTACTGCTGAGCTTGATATTACACTGTAGGAAATATCCAAGTTGGACAGGGACATTGGGAATCTGTCCTTGCTGTCCCACCCCAGTCCTCTTCACATGTCTCGCCCATCCCCATGCCCAATGGCTGTGGATGCAGAGTCAGAAAAAAATAAAGCCTTGACACTGCCAAGCTCAGCGCAGCAGTAGCCAAAACACTGCTGTGTTATCAACACTGATTTAGTCACACATCCAAAATGCAGCGCCATACAGGCTGCTATGAGGAAAATTAACTCCATCTAAGCTGTATCCAGTACATCTAAATAGTTTGAACTCTCTCAGCCTTTTCTCATAGGAGAGATGCTCCAAACATCTTCACGGCCCTTCCCTGGACCTGCTGCAGTGTGTCCATGTCCCCCTCTCACTGGGGAGCCCGGGGCTGGATCCGGCACTCCAGGTGTGTCTCACCAGGATGGGCAGAGGGGAAGGATCACCCCCCTCGCCCGGCTGGCAGGGCTGGGCCTGATGCAGCCCAGGAGGCTGTTGGCCTTCTTGGCCACCAGGGCACATTTCTGCCTTCCGCTCAGCTTGGTGTCCACCAGGTCCTACTCTGTAAAGCTGTTTTCCATCTGGCCAGCCCCCAGCACATACTGGTGCCTGGGGTCTGTAAGACAGCAGCCTGAGGTAGCCTAACAAGAGGTATGGCAGTTATTTCTCTAGTGGGAGGGCTTGTAATTTTCAGATAAAATTATAAAAAAACTGTCCCAGATACCTTGCTAGACACTTTCTTCACATGAAGAAATGGTGACTGTGTATAAAAATGAAAAATTATTCCAAGTTTCTGTTAAGGATGTAGAGAGCAGACCTACAGTTCTTGGGTAAACAATTTATCTGCAGAGGATTTAAGATCCCAGTAGTGCTAAGTTTCTCTCTCTTTCAATAATTTCAGAGATTTCAACTAGAGATTCTGAAAGTCAGTCTCTTTGTATCGAGCATGTTTTGCTTCAAGTCAATCCAGATACCTACAGAAGTATATCAGGCTGTGCCGGTTGTTGAGACACTGTCTGATTTTCATGAGGTGTGGATGGTTAGAAAATGTTTTATATTGTGTCTAACTGATACTATGTCCATGGCAAAAGAACTCAATTTTGGTGAGGTCAGAGGTTTGAATGATGATTGACTCCCACCAGACTAATCTGCAGTATTCAGGAAGGAGAAAATCAGAATTTCAAGGATCTCAAACTGCAAATACAAGTCTTTCCTTTGTTTCTGAGAATCATAGACAATATCTGAGTTGAAGCACTACATCCAGCATGGGAAGGATTTAAATTTAGCCCTCATGTTTACACAGAAACCGTTAACAGAAGTAGAAGGTAGTGATAGCTTAGGAGCCAGCAGTCATGATTTCATTACCTTTGTTCTGTGTAACTGGAATAGAGTCCAAGCTATACACATCCTTGGGGCTTGAAAAGGGCCAACTTTTGGCCAAGCTGAAAACAATTGACTGCAGTCAGTTGGGAGATGACTCTAAAAAGAAAAATGTTGATTAGAAGATATTTAAGAATATTTCTCTAGATGCTAAGAAAGCCACAATACCACAATTGGAAAAGAAGGCTATGATGGTTACAAAATAACATGACTTAGTAGGAGTGCAAAATAAGCTAAAAGCATTACAAAAAGGAGAGAGAAAGAAGATATGAACGAACGGATGAGTTGACAACAATTAATATAGTTTAGGAACAAAAAGCTAATGAGAGAAACAAAGACACACAGCTAGAATTTTATGGGTGGCATGTGTAAGAACAAAAAGAAAAGGACTTTCTTTAATAGACCAAAACAAAGAAGCCTGAAGATGGTGCTGGTTTATTACTGAAGGGAAGTGGTGGTGCTGCTGTCACAAAGGACAGTGGTTTCTTTGGCAAGAGAGTAGTTGGGAAGAGCGCCCATGGAGAGCAATTTTTTCCCAACCCTTTCTCAAACACTTTTGAGCTTGAAGACTGAAATCCTCTGGACTTTAATCTCCCTCTATCTTTTCTTGTCTCTGTTTTTCGTTTCTACCTTTAACCAGTCATGCTTGGGACTTTCCCACTTTCTACCTCTGTCTCATGTCATAGCTTGCTAACAGAAAGCCAAACATAAGACTAACTCCTTGCCCTACTCATGCAGCCTTCATATAACTTTCCTGCTTTTAGAAGGCTCAGCTGGGTTCAGCCAGAACCCTTTTGAAAGAAAACTAAGCCCTTGGCAAGTGTCTGCTAACACCATTTCTTGCCCAGCTTCAAGCGTTGCCAGTAGAGCCACAGATAGAGAGAGCCACTAGAGCTCCACAGATCCATTCATGATTTCCCTGAGGGTGCACACACTGGGATATATACCTTGCTTTGGAGAAGGTACTGGAATTAATACTGACCCAAACAGGCCAGCAGAAAACAGATACTGACACAGTTTTTTAGACCCCAAGGCTGCAAGACCATTATGTTGCTGTCTGTTACTAATGATTGGTTTAGGTGTCATGCCAGTGCCAAGAGAGCATGGAAGTGCATAAGTGAACTGGAAACTGGATAAATTAGGTAGAAATTAAGGTGGAAACATCGCTCTCAAACGGCTGTCCAGTACTGCAAGGTCCTGTAAGCAACCCTGCTCTAGTTAAAGTTTTTTCAGTGATGACCAAAAGAAAGAAAGTGGGGGATGGAGAACCTCAGAAACCACACTGACCAAGGGGCACTGCTGAGTCCCACAGGCAGTAGCTGGATGTTTTCTCTTTTCTGAGCCAGTGTTGTGGGTACTGCTCCTTCCCACAAAATCCTGTGGGAATCTTCCAAATCTCCTAAACCCCCAGTTTCTTATTTCTGTGGCACAGCACAGTTCACAGAGCATATGAGGGGGGAAAAGCCTATTTGGCTGATGAGACAGGACCTCCCCAGGACAGGTTTAGAGGGCTGGACCTCACAGAGACCCCAGCCACAGGATTTCTCATGCTCCCTTGGCAGAGAGCACAGGTTTGAGCCCAGATCCTCGCACCTCATAAGACTGCAGGCCTCTCTCAGGCTCTCCTGCTGAAACAGGTTCTATTTGCTTAAATTAATTAAGTGTTTTTCTGGACAGGACCAAAAATGTGGAGGTACAGAGATGAGCTGTGAGAATAAAAGTGATTTGCAGTTAGACTAAGGCAGAGAAAGCTGAAATTGCATGTGCATACCTACCCAGGCACATCTGCTATTGGAAGGTGTTCCTCCTCCAAGATAACGTTACAAATTTCCATTTAAATAAATTCAGAAAATAAGGCACACAATCCTATCAAACATGACAGACATCATGAGAAGGGACTGGCCATGCCTGGAAACCAGGCTTTGCAGAAGCACAGGGCTGGATTTACTTCCCCCTGTGTTCTGCTCTGGTGGGAGGCCTTATAAGGATGTTAAACAGAGAATCAGACAAGAATATCACAGTGGTCTATTCTAGTCTTATCACATATGGTGGAGGATAACGAGCAATTCACCTAGTGGTACCTTTCACTCAAGTAACTCCCCGCAGATTTTTTAAATGTTTTGTAGATTTTTAGACTTGCAGGACCCTACCTAGTTTACACTCAGAAATATTCCCAGCTATTTTCAGCTTCCCCAGGCAAGCTCCCCTCCTTCCTCTGTCTGGCTTCTTCACTTGTTCTTCCAAGGACAGTGTTGTTCATGCATTTCTTTGTTAAGGGTTTGAAATTTGGAAAGAGCAGATAAAAGAAAAAATTTCCTTGTGTTTGGACTAAACCAAAGAGAAAACTGAGCAGAGCCTTGCCAGAAATATTGGACAATTTAAACAGATTACCTAGCTGGAGGCTCAGGGTGCCAAGGAAGGTAAATAGCATGTCTGGCTGTCTCCTTTTCAGCTGTCTAAGTTGTGTTTATAAATCACTGGGTGATAAAGAAAGCATTTCTGAAATTTTGGAGGGAAGAAGGAGAAGAGAACTATAAAAGCTAGCCAATTTTTTATACTTTCACAACAGCAAAGGTGTTCAGAGCAGTTAACCTGAATTAAACACCCAAAAGGAATATTGCTTTAAACTCACAAAAACAAAACCCACGGGCAAAGTCCAAATCAGCTGTGCTGTGAATGGAGTGGCAAAACCTCAGAGAATGGTAGGTACCACCCCAGAAATACAAAGACCACATAAAGTCTGCTGACATGTAGCAGGGGCCTAGGAAAGACCCTTCTTTGAAAAGGGTCTTCCTGGACTGACAGTCACTAGGGGGTTATTTTGTTGGGGGAGAATGATTTTTAATGGCATCCTACACTTTTGGCACCTTCAGAGCCATTGTTCACTCCAGTGGAAGTTCACTCTCCACTGAAATGAAAGATTTGTCTGTTTTTTAGAACCTCAGGGATGATGTGTAACAGAAGTTGGTCAATAAGCCATGTAACTAACCCTGACTTCTCCCTTTTCAGGGACAGATGGACTTACTAATGTGGAAATGTCACAACTACGTAATAGCCCCAACGTTCATTAACATTTAACAAAGAGTAAAGAATACTTTATGCCATTGGCATAATTTCCATACTCTCAAGGACACTGAAAGCACAAAGCAAAATTCTCTTATTAATTTCATATGATGATGCCTACTCAAGTACCCTTCTTTTCTACTGTGCTTGCAACTTCCCTTGAAATCAACAGGGAATACCTACCTCATAAAAGGCATAGTCAAAATCTCAAGCCAAAATCTTTATCTTCTGGTGGATAATTCACCAGAGATAATTTTGCCCTTAAGTCCTCAAATATCCTGGCTTTCTACATCTACAACAGTTTTATGACAAGGAAGGATCTTCTTTTCTTCCAATGAAAAACTTTCAACTGAATTTTAAAGAAAAACGGGAAAGATTACAAA
Organism: Machaerirhynchus nigripectus; assembly: GCA_013397975.1. NCBI lineage: Eukaryota > Metazoa > Chordata > Aves > Passeriformes > Dicruridae > Machaerirhynchus > Machaerirhynchus nigripectus. Next base: position 29,383 of record VZRQ01002220.1, read on the forward strand.
GAAAAGCACTATGCATATGAGAAACTGACTAAGTTGAGAGAAATTAGTTAAAGCTAGAAAATAAAAAAGTCAAATTTTTTGACTGTTGTGCAAAATGTCATGTCAAAGGGCAGAGGTTTGAACAGCAGATTTGTACTGGGACATGCTCAGGAGAAGTTTATTCACATAAGATATGGGACCATCTAGATACTGTGAAACAGGGGAAGATTATAAATAACATGCCAGAAGCATGACTGCAGAACTCTCAGAGATGGGGCATGTATTACCATTAAATAACTATGTGTTTTTCAAAAGTAAATAAATATATATAAAATTGATAGCTTCAGCTTTTGTACCCAAGCAACAAAATGTGTAGTTCATCAGACACTGGAAGGAACAGTTATTGCAAAAAACCCCGCAGTTATTACAAAATTGTAAACGTCTCTAAAAGACAGTGCCATTTATGGACACTAGAGGTTACCAGCTTGTAACCCAAGAGGAATCTTCTTTTTGTTTTGAATTGATTGTTTTTGAAGAAAATAAACAATTTTTATGGTTGCATTTGAACCTGGAGATGACAGTGAATGGATTCAACTTTTTGTTGGCTTTGGCTCACTGTGCCATACTGAGCAAATAATTTAACTTTACTCTGCCAGTGTCTTTTAAATGATAATCATCAGTAACTTCTATCTGTGTAAACTTCAGACTGCACTGCAAATCCTTTGGTTGTAATTTACTATCAGTATCAGGCTGGCCATTATGAAATGCCCCTTATTTTATCCTTCTTGATGCCATACTACTTGTACCTAGAGCAGTAACAGTAAGGATAGCAATCATGGTATACAGAGGTCTGTAGACTCTCCATCTGTCCAATTCATTCTTTCACAAAACAAACAAAAAAATGACCAGTCAGTTTTGTTGGTAGTGTTGTTGTTTACCTTTAGAGTAGCTGAGGTAATATTAATAACGGTGAGTAACCCACTCAGTGATGACTGACAGTGATTAAAAAGACCCTGAAACAAGCTCTCTAGCAGATAGCTCTCCAGGAATATCTGTCTCCACAAGAGACATGGGCTAAAATAGAGCAGGCCATAAACCATTCTGGTAAAGACTAGTTATGGCAGCTGATTAATGAAACAGCTGATTAGGCAGTGGTGTTAACAGTATGAGTGACCTTCCTTCATTCCTTCATCTTTTCTTCAGTGTTTTTGTCCTATCTGTTGTTCTATTATACTCGTACTATGCAATCTTTGATTAGTTATTTGATTATAGGTTTCTACCCATGGCTACCATTAATGATAATGCAAGGACTGACAGAAAGTGGTAGAGGAGCCAAGATGGACACAATAAAACAAGAGCTAGAAACAGAGAGCTGGGAGAAAAGCTCATGGATAGAAAACATGCAAGAGAGAGCCCCAGAGAAAGGGGAGTTTGCTGCAAAGGCAGCAGATACCTTTAGGTGTTCAACCAAGAATGGCAGCTCCACCCTTGCCAGGAGGCACAAGGAGAAGCAGGAAGAGAAGAGAGTGGAATATAGCTAATTTTTAAACAATTCTGTGTCGGGGGGAAGAAATTTAACGACAGAATATAAATATATTAGCACAGTCCTAATGGGTTAAACCAGGGGTTCCCCAGCCCTGTCTTCAACACTGACCAGCAATGCCAAAGAAAGAGTTTAAGAATAGGGTAAACACAGTGATATTCTCCTGATGTATTCTCCAAGTGACCAGCAGCCCTGGAGACAAAGATGATGCCTTCCAACTAAGTTATCTAGAGAAAGTGAGCCTACCTACAGGCTCTGCTATGGAGATTTCAATAGTACTGTACTCCCAGAAATAAAACTTTCAGAAGATAATGTGTTTTGTAAGGGATAGAAACCTGAAATTTTTCTCTGAATCTGAGCTTTTGAATCAAATTGCATGATGGGAATTGCAGTGGAGACCTAAGAACCATGAAGAACCATGACACTCCCTCTGCCGCCCTTCCCCCCCTACAAAAAAAAAAAAAAAATTGCTCAGGAAGTCTGATTAATCTTGGGAAAAGCCATTTGCAGTTGCCATTCTTGGAGGTTAAGTCCAGCTTGAGAATTTGGAGAGGAAACCACAGAATGGCACAGCGCACTGAACCAGCAAACCACAGATTCATAGAAACATAAAAACATAGAAACTGAAGAAAACCCCCAAGGATTAGTTTTCAGAAAACAAAGGGACAGATTGAACAGGGTAAGGGAACAAACATACTCCTAAGCAATATCCCTGCTTTGGATATGGCTATTTTTTCACGAAAAAAAAATCCGTTTTCATACACGCCTATACTTTAAAAGTGCAAAACTATTCTCTGCACAGTGTATTTATTACCTGTAGAAATGGTTCAGTAGATGATTGCTTCCATTAACTAGACAGTCTCCTGGAACATCAGTGGGGCCTGATCTGGGAAAAAAAGTCACTTTATCCTTAGAAGCAGGATACATGAGGAGGGTAGTCATTCACCCCATGGCCCTTGGCACCACAAAGTGCCTCTTGGCACTCTGCCTCTGTGGGTGGACAGGCAATCCCACCAAGCCAGCAGCAGGGCAGCCATGCTCTGGGCCTGCATGTCCAAGGCAGGCTGGAGCAAGGTTCAAGTTCCTTCATACCTAAGGTAAGGATCTAGATACCCACAGATGGGAGGATTAAGCAATCAAGAATATCTGAAATGTGAAATGAAGTAAGCCCAGCCTCCTTCAACAGAGAAAACCTACAGGGGTGCTCAAGTCTACGGGCAAGCAGGTGTGAATACCTATGGGTTACATCACACAGAGCAGAGAGCGCCTTTGTGTCTAACCCAAGCATACACGGTTTTATTTCCCTCTGTCTGTGCTGTTTGTGTTTGGTACTTCTGTTTCTTATCCTCCACTTCTCTTATCCTGTCTGGTGCCAGTGTGACTTTGGAGAGTGGTAAGCACCAAGACTACTCTATCTATAGAGGCGGGGGTGGGAAGGCACTTCCCCAGTGCCCAGCACACCCACTTGTTTTTTTAAAGAACCATGCAGAAAAAAACCCACTCCTCCACTTTCCCAGATGAATATTTGTGCCTTAATAACTGTGATGGAGAGAGGGTTACAGGTGTCTTTTGTGGACAAATATTATGGAGACAAGCATTCTGAAAAAGGCATAGCAAAGAGAGGACCTGAATTCAGAAGGTACAATGAGAAGGTGCAACACTGAAGTTCAGTAGGAAAATTTCCGCACAGAACAGTATTTTCCCATCCTTGTAACTGGGTGAAATGCCTTCAAGGCTGATCTCAAATGATGCTCCTTGAGCTTACAAGCCTCTTGCAGCTGTCCCCCCGGTGTAACTCCCATGTGCAGTGCAGCACACGAATGCTGAAGAACACATCAGGAACTCCTTTTCTGAGCACCAGGAAAAAACAGCTGCTTAACTGACTGCTCTGTATCAGCTTCTTCACTGTATGAAGTGTGAGCCCCTTTGGTGCAAAGTTACAGAGCCTTTGGTGTCGTAGAAGATTAATCTAACCAAAAACTTATGAATGTTATGCTATTAGTTAAAGTGTTGATCCTTCTCTCCTGAGAGACATAGAAATCTGTAGTAATACTCAGATAGTCAACCGTAAATACCTCACTGGTAAGAAAAGTCCCAAGGAAATGCAACTGATAAAAAAAAGTTTTTAAACCCACCTCCTTGATGCTTTGTCCTACAGTCTTTCTGCTCAAAGATTTGACACAGCCATAATGCCTTCCTAGGAAGTAGGACACAGTCTATAAATCCCTCAAAACGCCCTTCATTTTCAGGCCTGTGTGTGAAAAAAAAATTGAATAATTAGATTTTGGTCTTGCTTTTTTTCTATTAGTATTCAGATTTATTTTCTTCCCTTTCCAGTTCTTCTACTGCCATGTTGCAGCAATCTTTGCTCACGTCCCCTACTCACGTCCCAGCCAAGCCTTCCAGTGGCCTTTCTCCTCTCCTGTCCTAGGGGTGTTCCTAACAGCCTGTTAATTAAGTAGAGACCCTGTGCTGACAAATTCCCTGTTGGTGCCACTGTGAAATACTGAATAGCGTCAGAAACTTCTGCTGAACTGAGCAAATAGTTGGATCAAAGTCAGAAAGCTTTCTGTTGAACCAAGATGCTTGTGAGTGACAAAAAAAAAAAAAAAA
>VZRQ01002220.1:33551-76490 GCA_013397975.1 Machaerirhynchus nigripectus
AAAAAAAAAAAGGAGACATTGTTTTTTGCTTAAGTCGCAGCAAACTGTTAATTGACCTAGGGATTATTGCAGAAAGGAAGGGTAAAATCTAATGCAAAATGAGAGGGATATCCCGATTCTTCTCAAACAAAAAGCCACTCCTTCATCTCTTCAGGCCTTCTCTATCCCTTAATGACTTTCTTTACTTAATCTGTGCATCGTAGTCTCATTTTACACTTCTCAGAGCATGCTAACCTGGGACATCATTTCAATTCTTTGTTAGAAAACCAGCAAACACCAGAAAAGCACTTTGTCTAAAAAGACTAACACCTGCCTTAGATTTCAGGTGAATCTGAGTACCTATTCTGCAAGCAATTCAAGTTTTTCTTGCATGGAGCCCTTTTCCTCCAGTTAGCAAATGCCAGGAGACTGCCTGTTCTGTGGTCAGCTTAGTGCTCAGGCAAACACATATTGTGTGCCGAAAGGAGGGAAGAACAAACTGCCCTTCCCTTCTCTATCAGTCAAGTTTAGGGTGAGAAGAAACACCCCCACTCTTCTCTCAAAAGTAAAATTCCAGAGGACTGGGGTGTTCCAAGCCAGTTGAGGAGGGCTTTTTCAGTGATACAGGACATATGATTTTAGTTAGATCACATATGTAAACACTGCAAAAAAAGAAACTGGAAATTACAATGTTTCATTAAATATGAAGTATTGTCAACACTGTGAGATTTTTCTTTTTGCTTCATTTTTCTTTAACTAAACCTAGGAAAATCTATCCAGAATATTTCAACCCCTTTTCTTACAAAATATAAGTCCACTTTTCTTCTCAGCTCTATACTCCACTCTGTGGGACCAAATCAGCCTTGTTTCACTCAGTGTTACACTTTTATACACATATAATCTGTTACTGATTAATGTAGCAGTAGGCAGTGCTCAAATCATACTGCCAGCTGCCCTTCTTTTTTCCAAGTATTAAAGCTCTGTGCAGCCCTACAGAGACCTTCCCCCAAGTACAGCTTCCCTACGGAGAGTTCCGTGACTTCCAGATAAAGGGATTTTGCTCATCAGCTTGGTTCTGGTTTTCCATTTAGCTCTGAACAACAGCAAAACATATAGACCATAGACCATAGACCGACTTCTTCTAGACTTTCTGCTGTTCAGCACACTGGTCTCAGACTAAAACCTGACACAGTAAATCAGAGTGGCCTCAGGGTAGCTGCCACAGGGGCTGGGGGCTGGTTTGGGACAGATGCCAATGGGATGCTCCTTCCCACAAACCCTCTTCCTGTTGTCCTGTTCAGCCCCTTGCAGCCACTGCTGTGCTGTCTAGGTGATGGGTCTAAACCACTGCAGGATGTTGTGAGGCTAAAGCCAGGGAGGCAGATTTCCTGTAGTTCAGCCTTAAAATCATACTCTCTCAACAGAATATACAAAAAATGTAGGAAAAGGAGGTGCTTGCCTGCTGGGGCAGCATTATCAGCCTCAAGAGCAGCTCCCCATTTCCTCCAAAGAAAACAGCAACAGTGCAGATGGAAGCATCCCACAGACCAGTTGACATAGGTGAAGAGCTGCACAGAACCAACAGCTCAGGCTGGAAAATTGGCTGGATTTAGAGGGACACTATACCAGGAGAGGATGGGCACACAGCACCTTACGGACTTATCTCCATTTCTTTCAATAGGCCCAAAGACCTTACAAACACTAAGGTAAGATGGAGTCCCTCCTTGCTTAGATGACACCACCACTGGAAAACAGCTAAGGACCTAAACTGACATCCTCCTCCCATCCTGAGGTGCCTTAACTTCAAGAAAGAGCCTGTGGTGCAAGCAAACTAAAAATCTCATCATGCCAACACTGCAAACTATTTCAAGAGCCAAAAAGAGAGCCTGACAGTACCTCCCAGACAACAGAGTTGTATTACAACACTTATTCTGAGAGCAATAACTTCAGGGTTAGTGCATATGAGCCATTCTCCACTCCAGTCTTTCTCTGCATGGGAGTAGTGAGCAAAACATCATGAAGAATACATTTCATCTGTAACGATCTGCATGTGTGAATGGCAGAGCTTAAAAATCATGTGGGCACATTCTGCCTGACAGAAAAGCAAGCAGGAGTTATTCTCTGTTCTGGATAGAGTTCAAAAGCTGGTGAATAATCAAGATGCAACTTATCAATCCTTTTTCCAATTAGTCAGTCCATTGTGCAAGACAAGGAGAAGATAAAAAAAGGAGTTCCTTTTTGTTTTCTACATATATGTGATGGCTCTTTTCATCATCACCAAAGAACCTTCATCAAAGCTTTCTACACTCTCCAACAGAGCCTCAGAGTGGAACACACCTCTGAAAGAAAAAATAGCTGTATTTTTTTCACCATCCACAGTCAGTTTTGACTGCAGCAAATTCCCAGTGCTTCCATCTTCTCTGAGCAGCAGTGAAATATGCAGACAGTGAGAAATTTTAACCTGCAGCTAGTTCTGTAGCAGTATTAGCTGTGTAGTAATTCACTCATATGACTTGTATTTTACTGGAGTGATTCCAACGAGGCCAAAATATAGTCTCAGATACGTACTTTAGCTGTTTTATAAGAAAGGGAGGCAGAGCACATGTCACTGTACAGGAAAGGAAGGGAAGAGAAAAGCCATGCCCACCCCAATCCTCTCCAGGCTGGAGCACTGCTCTCACTTTCCTTCAAGCTTCTGCTGTTTCTCATTCATCTCTTACTCTGAGAATGATTGCTTTCAAGAGGCAGGTTATTTATTTGCTGCTGTCAACTTGAAAAACAACTACTCTTTCAATTTTGAAGGACAGCAGTATTTTTTATGTCAGAATGCTAAGAAATCACACATTATGTCTCCAAGACCACACAGCATCAAAACAGGAATAACAGCTTTAGGAGAGCTTTTTCCCTTCTGATGTTCAAACCTCCGGCAAAAAATTTCTCAGACCTAAGAGAGCCAGAAACAATGTCCTCTTCTGGTTTGGAGTTTGGAGTGTGGGGTGTTTTTGTTGGTGTAGTCTGATGTTAGCAGCTAAGGCTCAAAAAAAAAAAAACAAAACAACAACAAAAAAAAACCTCACAGAGAAAACCCCCACAGTTTCAATATCTAACGGGCAGGGCTTTTAACAGAGGGAAAAGACAAAATCAGAAAAACAAAACACCACAACAACAAAGCCAACCAACCAACCAACCAAAAAAACAACAAGAAAGCCCCCCAGCCCACAAAACTTGTCAAGGAGAAAAGTAGACATGAAGAAAAAAGTTATACTTGTGGCTGGTTCGTAATAGAAATGTATGTGTCAGAAATGGCCTTGTTGATCACCAAATACTGCACCTTGCAGGTCCTTGCAGAACAGAGATAAACCATTCAGTTCTTTTTCCCCTGGAAGTCTAGAGACACATCACATGTCTTGTGTAAGAAGAGATAAACGTGAAATGGAAAGCTGGATAAATGAATTATCACATGCAGGTCAGGTACCACTGTGGGTTTTTTCTGCTGCTTTTTTTTTTTATCAGCTCTAGAAAATGCTTTTGATCTTTTCAGGGATGAAAGAAGGATGGGAAAAGGCAGGCAGGAAGGGAGACTAGATGAGGCATGCAGGCAGACATGAGGAAGGGAAGGAAGGATGCAAGGATGGAAAGAAGAATGGAAATTCTTCGGTCTGCCAGCTTTAGCAGCAGTGGCACCAACTTGTGCCATGGAGACACTGCAGGAAGGCAGAAGCCAAACCCAGAACATTTGTTTATGGTGTAAGTCTTTTCCTGGAGACCAGCAACAACTTCTGGGGTCCACAGTCAGTATCAGCATCCGTGGCACTGCAGGGTAACCTGCTGGCACGTGAACACATTAAATCTCAATCACCTGCCTGCACAAACTGTGCAGTTGCAGCTTCATTACAGTGAGGATGCTTCCAGCTCACTTTTTCCTGATACTGAACTCCAGCAAATACCAACCTTGCAGGTGTTTGTAGTGCTCTGGCCCCTCTAACACATCATCAAGGGCTGCACATGGCTTCAGAGACCAGAGACCACCACCTTCTCTGCAAGCTGCTGCCTGAGATGTTGTCACTTCGTAACAGACAGGGGAATGGTTAGAGCAAGCTTACCATTACTTTAATTTAAATTGCAGTCAGTGCTCACCATGCAGACTGGTAATACCTGTAACTTAACAAATATAACAGCTAAATGCCTGATGCACTGTTGTGACCTTGAAGGAAAAAGATACACAAAAATCTGTATATTCAAAACACAGATCCACTTCAGCTCAGATGGTATCTGAGCCAAAGGTCCTCAGCTCTCATTTCTGTACTCACTAGCAAATGGAAGGACAAAAGCAGGTTGAGAACGGACACAGGAGATTTATTATGGGTTACCTTTAATACAGAATTTAAATTACATCATTGGTATCTTCCATCCTTTGTTCATTAATCTAAAGAAATAAACCTCAGGTTGAGACAATTCCCTGCACGGAGCTCCATCTTCTTTTTACCTAATTACTGTACAATTAAAACTCTAACAAGCACAGGTGGTGGGGTCCAGGTCTCCCTCATCCATATGAGAGGTCAGAACTCTAGGACAAAGCTTTTATATTCTTCATGATTTGCAGCCTTTCCAGTGGATGCACAGACGCATCTACAGCTGTTTTTTAAACAAGGCTATTGTCTGCAGCCTTAGAGAGGTCAATGCCTTCTTACCCTTTCACCCTTGTCAAGCCACAGCCCACGGGATTAAACCCATCCAAACGGTGTAGAAGGCACAGAGCCATGTTCTTGCATCTGGAACTCAATTTTGTGTCTGTGGTGTTGCCGCCCCAATAGGAGCCACAGAACATGCCCCCATGTGCCCTAAAACATGGTATACTCAACAGTAAAGACACTTGTCCATCAGGAGGGGAACCACTGGTTGGAACTGTTCAGGCTCACGGATTCTGGTCACTGACATCATTGGCTGTATAAGGAAAAAATAAATTCTGAGATAAAAGTAATACCTTTCTTCAAAGGATATCTTGAAATGGAGATAAAAGGAACTAATTGCTGGATTTCTCCAGACATTGCTGAACTAATCACACTTGGTCTGGTCTAGAAATGACCACACTGTCTTTAGGCACATCCTGGTTTAATGCCCCTCAATCAGTCTGTTTCTGGCTCTGCCTACGCATGTCAAGATTTGTCCTGTGCTGAATTTCATTATCCAAAGGCAAGTAGGAGCTCTAGGTGTGCCAGACGAATCTCAGAGTTAATCAGAGTCTGGTTTTCAGCTTCGTTTGACTAGATTTTTCCTCACATGTGGACTAGCCAAGGGACACAGAGACGACATAAGCAAAGGCAGAATTCTAGGTGCTCTGGGAGTGCTGAAGCCAAACAGGGAAATTTTACAGAGCACCAAAGGCCACTGTTGCTGTGCCGTAGTTAAGCAAGGGTTGTGTTTCTTTTTAAGCATCTTAGTAATGTCTTGGTCCTGCTTTAAGAGCCTAAGTCCTTAAATGGATATAGGATGCTTGTTTTCCAAGTGACCTGCATTCAGCTGGTGCTTCTTCCCGGCAGTAAACTGTCTGGTGCACATTCAGTGAGGCTGTGTCCAGCCTGTGTGTTGCTGCATGTGTCTGGTCACAATAACTTGCAGAGCAAGCTGCTTAAAAGTTGAACTGCAAATCTAAGGCTCATCTCGCTTTGCTGGGATGCTGGCAGTGACTGTGGCTGGATCATGCATGTACCTGAGAAGTCACCGGGTAATCATGCAGTGGTTTGGTTTGGAAGGGATTTTTAAAGGCCATCTGATCCAACCTCCTGCAATAAGCAGGGACAGCTTCAAATGGACCAGGTTGCTCAGGACCCCGTTCAGCCTAACCTTGAATGTTTCCAGGGCTGGCCATCCACACCTCTCTGGGAAACCCATGCCAGTGTTTTACTACTCTCTCTGGTTTAAAACCACCCCCCTTGTCCTATTGCAACAGGCTCTGCTAAAAGTTTTATCCACATTTTTCTTATAACACCCCTTTAGGTACTAGGAGGCTTCTACAAGGCCTCCCCACATCCTTCTCCAGGCTGAACAACCCCAAATCTCTCAGTCTGTCTTCACAGGAGAGGTGCTCCAGCCCATCTTTGTGGCCCTGCTCTGCCCTTGCTCCAACAGGTCCTCATCTTTCCTGGGGACCCCAGAGCTGGGTGCAGCTCTCCAGGTGGGGTCTCACCAGAGCAGAGCAGAGGGGCAGAATCCCCTCCCTGGCCCTGCTGCCCACGCTGCTTTGGATGCAGCCCAGGACACGTTTGGCTCTCTGGGCTGTGGGTGCACATGGCTGGGTGATGTCCAGCCTCTCCTCCAGCAGCACCCCCGAGTCCTTCTCAGCAGGGCTGCTCTCCATCTGTTCATCCCCAGACTGTTGATACCAGGGGTTGCCCTGACCCAGGTGCAGCACCTTGCACCTGGCCTTGTTAAACCTCATGAGATTCCCACGGGCCCACCTGGAGTCTGTACTGATTGCTGATGACCGGCATGTGGACTCCAAATTCCAGTTCTCAGTGAAGGCAAGCAGTACTTCAAGGCACAAGACGCACATCTGGAGACCTGAATGTGGGTTTTTTTCAAGCTCCAGAAGTTTAAAACATTCATGGGTTGAGTACTAAGCTCTCCAGGACAGGGCAGCAAGCTGGTAAGTATCTGAGAGGATTTCATTAGTTCAACTATAGTTTGTTTGGGTTATTTTTTACTAAAGTTTGACAAGAAGGTGAGTTTTTTTCTTTCAGCCTTCAGTGTGGAACAGCTCAGCTCCAGTATTTATGATAAAATACCTCAGCTGATTCATGACTGGCAGGAACTGGTCATCATTGCTAGTGCATTCATAAAACAAGTTTCAACAAGGCACTCAGTGAATCCAGCAAGCTTCCTTCATCTGCCTGCAACTGGAATTCTGTTTGAGGATTCATTCACTAAAGAGAAAATTTATTATACCTCTGACTGAGAAAGAGCCTTTAGAGCATTTTAGAGTCCTTCTATGGGCACTGTTTCCAAAGACACACTGCTAGGATGTCTCTGTGCTTTGGGATCACCGCGCAAGGTTAGCAGCTTACTAAGAGGAGTCAAATAGAGCAGAGAGGTTGCAATATGAAATCAAAGGTGAACAGATTGGAAGCTGCTTCACATCTGATTGAAAATGAATAAAAACTGGAAACACTAAGCTACGGGTGTATTTCCTTTCACAGGAACTGCAGCAGTTGTGTTTGCGTGGAGCACCAGTGGCATCTAGTGACCATACCTAGAAGATCACCTCGAATGGGTACGAGCACAGAAAGCCACGGTGCAGACTGAGCCAGGGCACACATCACTGACCTGCTGGTGGATGACGGCTGCAAACCCGGTCTAACCTCCAGCAGCAGTATTGCATCTCTGGGGCCAGATACTGTAGCACTTTTACAGAAGATGCTATCGTGTCTTGCCAACTGCAAGAGTGAAATCCTCCCCAACTCTGTCTGTCACACCAGCCTGGAGGTTCAGCAGCAGTGTGGCACAACTTGCTTCTCACACGATGGAAGAAGAAGCACCTCCTCAGCAACCAACACTTTCCAATCTGGGCGGGAATCAGTGACTCAGCGCTGGCTAGTGGCGATAGGGAACGTGTCCAGCAACACCAAGTCACCTGGCCCTCTGCCAAGCAGACAACAGTCCTTTTGTTCCCTCTCGAGAAAGGCCTCTTCTCCAAGAGTACTGCAGGCCAGACACTGAACAGTATTGTTGCAGCTGGGTGAAAAGTTTACTAGTGCAGGGGAAACAGTATAAAAATTATCATACACAGTAATTTGGAGCTCGAAAGGGCACAGTGTTTGTCTAACGTAAGTGACTCATAGTGTGGGAACAAGCAGAAGATGATCAGATCTGTACTTTGGTAAAGAGCAACAGACCTACATTTATTAAAATTAAAAAAAAAAAAAAAGAAAAAAAGAAACTCAGTTTCATTAAGAGATGTCATTAGAATAGTAAGAGAAGCTGCCATTATAAGTCACAGTTGTGAAAAAAATTGTACAATTTCTGACACTCTTTTTGGTGCCTGGAACTACATGTTCATACCTTGTAAGGTTCCACTCAGCTCTCCTCTCCCTGAGCACCTTTGCTGGTTGCTGGTGAGCTGTAAATCTTTGGCCTCTCAGAGTCTTAACATTGGACTCCTATGCCTATGCTGGGTGGTTGCTAGAGAGCTTTCCTACTTTTCCTAAGAATAAAGTTACTTCCTTCTTGCTGGGCAAACACCTTCCTTCCACAACTGTCCTTGTGGTTTGTCTGCACAGACTGGCACCTGCCCTTCACTCTGGGTGTGTACCCATGTGTCATTTAGAGAAACCACTGGATGAAACTGGATGACTGCCCCAAGGAAAGGCTGTTTCTGGATGTGCTGTATTCCTACAGGACTCCATTCTTGGCCATTTCCAACATTTAGTTGTCAGAGAAAAGACACTGGGCTGAGCTAACCAGCATGGCTGTCCTTACCTTCCTGAAAATGCTCATCAACCACCCAGGCAATGAATACAGGCAAGAGTTGGGAGTTCACAAAGGCAAAATACAAGCCAAACAGAGAGGAATAGTTGCAAAATTATCGAGTCCTGAGATGCAGAAAGCACCTGTCTTTCCTGATGCAGTATTCAAAAAATGAGGAAAGAATCAGAAAATTTCCCCATGTCACAAACAAACATAAAACATCAGAAAATCAACAAGTGAGAAAAAAAACCATACACATCCATGAGAGCAGAGGCTCCATGTGAAGCAAGCCACAATGAACCTCATCAGAGGGCTCTCCACTAGCATCTCCCTCCTGCCAGGGCTGGCTCCTGCCAGGGCAGTAGCAACCACTGGGCTACCAAGTGGGTGGGCAACACCGTTACAGGATGTGGCACCTTGCTGGCATCAGGCAAGTCCATGATCACTTTGAACACAGGAAGGATGGGCAGGGAGCAGTATGTCATGGATTTGTTGTTTACAACTAAAAAAACCTAAAAAGCCACACAGGCACCAAGGAGTTTGCTTTCCCTCAAAACTTCTTGTACCTTTTGCCTGGATGAGTGCTCCTTCCCTCCTCCCAATCGCTCCATCCACATGTATCGCCTCAGGTGCCATGACCACGCCTGCCTGCTTATTTGTGGTAAGCCAGAGTGGTTTGATACAGTTTTATCAGAAAAAGGCTCGGAAACATTTGTGGTTCTTTTTAAACCTGCAGTGAGCCAGTAAGTGCTGTGTGCTGCTTGCAGGACAAAGCACAGCTGAAATGGCATCCTGCAGGCTGGGGGAGGCTGGGCCTGAGCATGGTCTGACACTGTAAACCACTTCTATGTTCTAAACTGTGTCAAGTATCTTGTATCAGCCTGTCAGCTGGTCCTGAAGGCTTTTCAGTGCGAAAGGGTGTGCAGAAGAGACCCTTCACACATGCATTTTCCTGCAGTACACTGGATTCACCTCTCCCACAAAGGAGCACGCCTTCCCAAGGATTCTGTTAACACGAGGTGTTCAAAGGTGTCTGAGCAGCTTCTGGCTGCCTGAGAAACCCGTCACCTCGCCAGCCCCTGCTGGCTAATGGCACATGGGCTGAGGGTGCTTGTCTGGCCTGACCGCATATCAAAGCACTGGCAGGCCTCTACAACAACCCCTCTGCCTTGAATGACTCTTTCACCAATAAAAAGCAAGTAAAACTGGAGCAAACAAAGTGTTGACTAGGATAGGGATGCACTTGGATGAGTTTTCTATCTCTTCATACTTCAGTGGAGCTGGTGTCAGATGATACTGGCCCCCTGCCACTCAGCCAGATGCTACTACTGCCCATGGATAGGCACAAGATAATTCCTTGCAAAGAAGGTCAAGGAAAGCTACAGCACAGTGAAACCAGTCACCTTATTTCTGTATGAAAAATTTCACATGGTTTAAAATAGATGTTGTGAAAGCTTGATACAGATTTTAGGTCTTGAATTTTGAAAATGAGCTTTTACCTGAATTGGCAATAACCAGTGTAAAGGGCTGCATTTTACTTTTGCATGAAAGAATGTTTTGTTGCCTTTCTAGTAACCACTTAGGTTGTTTTGAATGGACGTAGGATTTTTGTTAAGTACACAAATTGAATTTGCACTACAGCTGCAGTTGTGGATGAAATCAGTCTTTGCTGACAGCAATTCTGAAAAACTTATCTCTACCATCTGGTATTTTTACTCTCAAAGCATAGACAATTTCAAATAATCTCTGAATAGCTGTGGGCCTGTTTCCACTTGCAGAACTGTGTCCACAAAATTGATTCAAATGCCTGTCCTTTGAGAGCTTTCATTTGATGATGGTGAAACACATGCTCAGAAGTAAAAGTCAGCATGATCCTATTAAAATACTTCCCCCCTCCCCCAAAAAAAAACAAACAAAAAAAAGTACTCAAGGAATTTTAAAAAACCCCAACGAACAGAAGTGTCATTTGGTCAGATGGAAGAGAGCATTAGAACAAGAAGGCTCAAGGAGAACAAAATGTTTACAGAGCAGACTCCCACCATCATACTTCCCAGCACCCTCAGTGCTACAATGCCACTGTTCCAAGCACAACTTGCCTCATCACTAGACCTCATTTGCTGAAGGGATTCTTTAGGAAAAATAATGTGAAACTTCTCTGGAGTTCCCTGGTTCTCTGGACCGCATCTTAATGTTCTGTCTCAGTGCTGTATGTTCTAAGAGTATTTCAGGTAGAGAGTGAATATCCTTTGAGGTACAGAAATGTACCTTTGAGGAAGCTACCACGACATTCTATTTTCTCATCAAGCAGTACTTAAAGAAAACTTCCTCCAGCAAGCATCACCAAACCAATGCACTGAGTAGCTGTGGTTCCTTCACCTCAATCCTAACAGTCCAAGACCTGAGTGCACATTTGTAAATTATTAATCATTCTGAATCACTAAAATGTGTTGTTCTTTCCCCAGACCTATATCCATGCATGATTTGCTGATTTTCCACTGCTTACTCATTTTGTAAAATGCTGAAAATTCACGCACATACTTGGACCACTTTAGCAGGTTTTGCAGATTGACAGTCCTTTTATTTGTACAGGTTCAGCATACAGCCGCATGATACACTGAAGCTAAGAAAAACTGGGGGGGATAATTCACAGGAAAATTTTTGAAAAGTCCATTTCTTCTAATTCAGTGCAGAAACAATTCACATTCAGTCCAGAATCAGTGACTAAATTCTACATTATTTTAAATTTACTTAGTGCTGTAAGTAATCATTAGTGACAATCCTACTATAGTCTGGAAATAAGGCAGGGGTAAGATCTGATCTACATCTGTTTTATATTTATAGTGTTCACACTTGTATATTATTTTATATGCACACACTTATATGAAACACAGCAAAATAAAACTGTCCCCACAACAATGAACAGAGTATATTGTACAGCTTATAAGTTATGGTATACAGTAAAACTGGTGTCACATACTATAGGCTATGGAATATATTAATAGACAATGATATACTAATTTGCAAATTTAACAAAGAATTTTAAAAAGTAAGTAAGATATTACATACAATGGGGCTGATTCATCATTACTGCTTTTACTCCAGTTTAAAATATTGGTCCTTTCATGCCACAGGAAGCTCGGAATCAAGGTGATGAATCACAGTCAGTACATACCATTTGACAGAGCTGCAATGATTAAAGAGCAACCTGAATTTCTTGGAGTTTGAGTACTTGATTTTGCAACCCTGAAGTTGAATGATCTATGTTTAGTTTCTCTGTCTGCCTCTGTTTTATATATATATATATATATATATATATATATGTACTTGTCATACGGTATTCATCAGCTTTACTTTTTGAGTTGGAAATAAATACTCAGTTTTATCACTTTCTTTCACACCAAAAAGGAACCAAGACATGGAAGCCCAAGAGACCATCCCACTAACGTAGTGGCTGATGTGTTGGCTTTTAATGAGAAGTGGCACTCTAAGTATCTAATCACTCTATTTATAGAATTTAAACCCCTAAACTACTTTGGAACATTCATGTATTTTACCTACTGCTAAGCTGGCAAATATTATTTAACTACAAGTCTAATCTAGATAATAGCTTTTAAATCCATTGAAGCAAAGATGCATGAGAATAATAATCATACAACTACACAAATAGTTGTACCTAACTCGTAATTTTACAGTGCTGCAACTCTTCAGCAGTAAGTAACAGAAATGTATGTAAGTACACATGTAACAGAGAAGGAGCAAACCTGTGTTGTGCATGAACTTACGTCTGCTATTCTCATGCTCAATGATTAGGTTTATATTAAAAATAGCATCAGCAGAGAATTGCTGTGGGAAGAGAAGCACAAAATGCTGCTCAAGAATATCTGAAATCAGATGTCACAAAGTGACACTTTTGATTGCTAGGCCTGCTTGTGCTTCTGTTAGTCATGGCTTCTGCAGCTACTCCCGGAGTATGATGATGAGGTCTAACGGGGAAGCTGCTTAACAGTCACAAAAACTGTTACACCTTGTCTGCTGCACTGGACAATTTGTCCTTCGAGCTCACAAAGACAAGAGGCAGCCATGGGGGGCTGAGGGGTTAAAGGCAGCTGGTGATCTAATGTCTGAGTTAGACTTTAGGAAACAGTATGTTTCACATTGCAAATTAATGTTTATTTTACACAGAACCATCAGAATCAACAACAGGGTGCCAGAGTGCATCTTCACTAATCTATACCGTAACAACACGGAAGTACAATTTTCAAAGACACGTATTTATATATCTGGTAACCACTTTTGTCCCCGTTACTTAATTAGCAATTAGAAATGCTTTGGGACACACGTACACATGCACACATTAAAAAAAAGGCAATACAAATTCTTTTGTTGCTGTCAGAAATAGTAAATACCAGGTAGCACATCACCGTTTCCGGGTCCCACTGTTGCCACTGGCAGATTTATTGAAACTTTTGCTCATTTGTGGGAAGTGTACAGTTGGCGTTCTTTCAGTGGGGCCATATAGCCCTAAATTCCTGGCTGTAGCTGACTTTCGGAGAGGCTTAATGCTGGGAAAAGGATTGAAGACTTGGGGCTTTGGGTTCCCAGGCTGGGGCGATTTAGCCAGGTTTCCACTGTCTCTGGATGAAGTGGAAGACTCTGATAAACGTGGCTGGCTGGACTGATGGGATGTTGACTCCACATTGATTTGGGTATCTGAGGTGAGTTCCAGTGCTTCCAGTTTTAGCTGAACCACAGACATGTTTGTACTGCTGTCCACAGAGACTGGCTCAGACGACTGCTGGTCAGCTTTCCGAGTAGTCCTATCATCCAAACCACCTCCTTCTCTTTCTCCAAAGTCAGAGTGCTTGGAAGCCTCCTCCTTTGCACCAGGACTATTTATTTTGCAGCTCTCACTCTGCTCATCTATCAGTCCTACGGTATCCCCGTAGCCCAGCTGGCCTTTGGCCCTAGCAATGTTCTTCCGATGAACTCGTATATGAGTGCGCCACGGAGAGTTCAGTTTTGTTTTAAGATCTTCTTGGGGAATGGGAGACATCTTCCCCGTAGCATGGCTTGGGATGTGAATAACAGCATTTTTGAGAGACCTGTTATTCAATTTCATCTTCTTTCCTAAAAGGAGGTGGTTTATCACTGGGGAATGGTTTACCTGAGAAGGAAGGAGGCTGGTAACTGGCCCCTTGTCTAAAAGAAAGAATTTAAAAGAAACACAGTATTATTAAAGAACAAAACAAATTAATGTTCTAAGGATCCACCACCAAATTTGATACCTTTTTTAAGGTATAGCAAAGGTTTGCAGGACTGAATGTATTTAAAAAAAAAGCAACCCAAACTCAAAAATCATCACTGAATTTCACTTATGTCTTTAGAGTTGAACACAAAGCTGCACCGTCTATATAAGGATTTTCTGTCCTCCCTCACTGCTTTGCACCTACTGGTAAGTCCTGAGCCAGGAATACCATGAAAATAAATAATTTTTAAAATAGCTTCTTGATTTTTGGAATTGCACTAAAACCGATAGTTTAACACTAATATTGGCTTCTGACTGAAATTTCCCCTCTCCTTCATTTCTCTTCCAACAGCAAGAAACAATTCAGTCTCCATATGGGGTCAGTCACACAAGCCTCTCCATGAGGCTTGTGTGACTGGAAAATGGAAAACGAGTTAAAGTACTTTTGATGGATAAACCATGTCTTATCAAGCCAGAGGAGTAGACTCTGAATTAGTGATTAGATGACAGTTTGATTAAATGACAAACCCAGCCCTCCATCATGATTAGTAAGATTAGAAAGATTTGTGTTTGGAAGGTAGGGGTTGGCATCCTTGGGAACCAACATTTTACTGTTTGCACTGTTTCTGCTGGCTACAGCCTTTGTTCAATGCAAATACTTCACTAATTTTTTTTTTAATTTCTTCTAAATAATGTAAACGAAAAAATGCAGCTCCATGTATTCCAACACTCGTGCTAGCACAGGTTTAGACAATCTATAAGAGAAATAAAAATTCTCCACAGTGACCCACTTGCATGGTTCAATGCTGACTTAGAAAGATGACACCTAAGCAGGGAGGAATGAGCGGGTGGGCTGTGTTCAGCTTGTACATCCAGTAAAACCTTCAGCTGTGCATTTTATGCCAACCCTGCACTGCTGAGTCTGACAATTAGGGAGACAGGCTCCATAACATGGATTGTTAAATAAGGAACTGATGTCCAGCTCAGTCCTCACAGCAGTATCATTATGGCTAGGGAAACTGCCAGCCACAATGGAATATCTAAGCCAGTTCCTTCAGCTGCATAATTTGCCATGCCCAGCTGAATTCAGAGGAGTTTGGATAACACAGACCAGCTAGGAATCTACCTGCCACATGATCTGAAGCATCCTCATCTCTGCATTCACTTTTTCCAGTGCATCAGTATGTCAGTTCCAAGAATGCCAAAGATTTTAAAGTTTTTAATCAGAGAGATCAACACAATGCACCCAGACAGCAAAGCCAGTTTTAAATACCATTGTTTACTTGGTCCCTAGGACCTAAGAAAACCCCAGGGTCATCATCTTCAGATCCTGACAAAAGAAGAAAAAATATCACCTGCTCATTTTCTGTCTGCACAAAGTGGTACCCACTTTACTACTAATGTTATGTATTCCATCAGTCTTTCTTGTTTTGTCTGTTTGGTTAAATGTAAAAGAATGTCATTTGCCCAGCCTCCATTGATGAAGTTAGTTCGTAATAAATCTGGAAATGAAGCATGTTCTGTTGCGTTACCTGCTCTGATATACACATGGTGAACCTGCTGTTGCTGCTTCTTCTTTATCCTGGAATATTGCTTTTTCAGTGCATTAATATCAGTGGTCATACGCTCCATCATCATGCTGTTAAAAGCAGTGTGATAGTCACTTCTGCAAGAGTCTATTGCTCCTGGACTTAATTCTGCAATGTTACTGGAACCAAGACTTTGTTCTTCATTCTGATCTGTAGAAGGAGGGAATAAAGTGGAGGTGAGGAGTAAACTGGCATACTCAAAAGTTCTGCAGATTATTTCCAAGGGAAGTCTGTGTCTGATTCCTATCATCTTATTTAACTGTAGTCTTTAATTAAAAAATTATTATAATATGTATATTTAACTAAGCTGTGCTATTTACAATAAGAAGTATTGTAAATGGCACTTCTGCTTAAGAATAGCAAGGGTTTGAGAGGAGGTTAAAGAGTACAAAAGTCAATTAACGTGGCAATGCAGTTATGAGTTCTTAAAATATCCAGAAGTACCTCAAGCCACCACTGAAGTAATTCAGTAACAGATTATTAAAGATACTCTGTTGTCACAGAGGCCAACAGTGCAAGTTACAAAATACATTACAGTCAAGCAGGCATGAGATTAAACAACCAACCTGGTGCTACCAGCAAGAAGCATCAAGAAACAGAACACCACAAGGAGAAAGCTGCTAGTAGCAACAAAAGGGATAGGCACAGAGCAGCTGAGGATCAGACAGCTTGAGAGTGTCTCTGATCAACAGCTGCAGAGCAACAGCAGCAGGTCAATTTATTTTCACAGCTGTTTCTGATGCACCACCAACCTGGCACTCCAGGGTCAGGGGGATAATTCTTTTTCAAGAACTGTTTATTTGTCTTTGGCTTAGTTTGCAACAGCAGTTTGATGTTCTGACTAAGTGCTAGTTTGAAGCAGCAGGCAGAGAGTCCCTCAGGAAGGGAAAAACAAAACACCACAGCCACCGAGAGGAAAATTGCAGCTTACAGGTGTCAGCAAAACCGAGACACAAGAATGATGAAGTGTAAATGGCAACTGCTACATCAGTCTGGGGTTTTTTTGAGGGTAAAGGTGGAGGTGAGTTGGGGTTAAATAAAAATGTCCTCTCCCAAGATATTGTGAAATCACTGTTGATCCAGTACCATTTCATAAAGGCTGCTGCAAGTTAACAAACTTTCTCTGCTTTTCTTGTGTGGATCAGCATTTCGTACTGCTAACAGAGGATTTGCACTGGTGTACATACAATTCTGTCAAGAAATTTTCAGTGCAGAAGAATTTGAAAAATAGTGACATTTTGTCAGAACACCCTAAACCATAGCAATGTTTTCTTAAATGTGAATATATCCAAAACATACAAGAATCTGAAGGTTTGGCCAAAAGGGCAGTGAAATCACCTGCAGAATTCACTCATTGCTGATAGGTTCCAGTATTTGCCATGCATATGCTAAAAAAGATCAAGATCATTTATTAAAGGTACGCCCTTCAGAAAATCTGACTACCTAACAGCTGACTCAGAAATACACATGGATTTAGGGTGGACTTTTTTTCACATGTTTCTTTTTTTGTGTGTGGGCAACACGATGGGGTTGTTTTGTTAACCATTACTGTAGCCAAATCCTCAACTCATGCCACCATTTACGGTACATTTACTTTACAGCCTTCCAACCTGGCTTTGAAGACATCTTTATGGAGCACAGAGCAAGTCATTTGGTACCTGCTGTAACTTCTATATGCACAGAAAACACATTTTCCATAGCAGCTTTCACAGACAGAGCTGCAGACCATTTCTGCAAGGTCATGGAGATTTAACGATGTTTTTCAAAATTAAAAAAATCACTTTTACCTTTCATTTGTTTTTGGTATTTTTGGAGCTCTGGTGCCAAAAACCCACTTAATGGTCCAAGACAACCAATTGCATTAGCAATTGAGTCTTCATCATCTAAGTCATTCTCTTCATCACTGTCTCTGGTTCTGCCTAACCTTCTGTCAAAAGAGAACATAAGAGAAGTAAGGAAGATACATTCTTAAATGTGAACATTACAGAGCATTTTAATCTTTTTTAGAAGCATACAAAGGAGGATTCCACCTGCCTTTTCACCATTTCTGGAGGGTAAATAATAACTTTATACACCATATGCAGTGCATTTCAAACTTACCCTGAAAATGAGGTTGATTTTACTGCTGCAGGGAAAGGAGTAATATTGTACGTGTATTTCTCCCTTAATTCTGCCAGTTGTGGGAAAGGAAACTGAGCCATGGTGTAAACAGTCTAGGGGAAAAAAAAAAAGAACATTAAAAATTTTTGCTGTAATTAGCAGTCTCACAAAAGATTTTTCCATGAACAGACTTCCACAGTCTTGTAGGATTAAAGGCTGCACATGCATGCACGTTCACATGATGTAAGAAAATGGTCTAGTTTTATGATTCAGTCAGTATTTCCTGTGAGAAAAATAAAGACTGACTTGCTAGAAAAATACACAGTTCAGTTAAAAAAACAAAAAGGAACTGATAACATGAACTGTAGGATCCTTTTCAACTCCTATACTCATTTAATAATTATTGTCAACCCCTCCTTGCCAGTACACTGGAAATCTTTCTCCAATTATTATTTCATTTACATGAATGCATCATTTAGGATTTGGGGATCTTTCCAGAAGACCAACGTTTTTGCTCAAGTACTCAACAAAGTATTAGCACTAGCATAAATAGGAAGGGGCAGAGCCTCATTGATGTGGACTGTTAGCTGATTCATTATTTTACCTGAGAACCTTGAGAGCTTGTGTGAAGGAAATAATGCCAACACAAAAATTATAGCTGAAGAGGAAGGATCCAACATCATCCAGGTTTTCTTCCCTCAGTTTCTAGTTTTGACTGCTGGTTGGTTTTGAGGGCAAAGGTGGGGTTTGGTGGGGTAAAAGTAGTTGTTTTTCTAAAACAAGGTCATCAAAATGCTAATAGATTTTCTCAACTCAGAGTTAAAGAAGATACATAGTTGCAAATGCATTTCCTTTCAGCATTACTTTTGCTGTAAGTCACCAGCCAACCTGGCATAAAGATGCATCATATTCATTGCAATATCACAGCTGATTTGTTCCTACCTACTTTAGTTGCCTTTTTTCCCCTGTTTTTGTTCACTATACAGAACTTTCAAATAACTGCCAAATAATTCACTGGGAGTCTCAATGTCAGAAGAAAAAAAAGAAAAAAAAACATTTTCCATAGTTTCTTTGAATAATTAAAATTTTGCCACACCCTGAAAATTAAGTATCTTTTGAAAGACAGCAACATAAAATTTTCTCATTAGCTGTGACAGCAAATCTTCACTTATATTTTTTTCCTGTACTATTAAGTCAGTGACATTTTCATCTGAAGGCAAATGATCTCAATTAAGATGAAAGGAAATTCTGAACAGTTTCTGCATAATCCATTCTTGAACCATGCCTTGTCTATGCTAAATACACTAAGGAAAATTGCAAACAAGAATTCAGTGCTAGACATTTCCTGACATAAGGAGGAAAAAACGTCACTGATGTAAGCACTGAGGAACAGGAAGGACACTCCTGTCTGAATCAGAGACAGGGCAATAGTGCACCCCAACAGGCTTCTGTGTGAGCATGTTTTTACAGTTCGAGCCATGCCATCTAAGGAAGCCATCTAAGGAAGATGCCTTCAAAAATCCAGAGTATGAACTGAAGTTTTGCCACTCCATTAAACTACAATGCTACTGTGAAAGAAAAATATTCTCTAGGGCCTGAACAGTGATTTCCCATCAGTCTAACAGACAAAGGAATTTTATGATCTGAAGAAAGACCTACCTCCAGCCCAACACATCTGCCTACTTGTTTGATCTCCATCATACTTTCCTGTTAGTTTTTTTTTTTTCGTATGTTTCAACTCTCTCCAGAGGTTTGTCTGGAATTCATTTCTACTCTTTATGTCAACGTCCTTCTCAGGTAACTTGTTCCATATGCTAGTTACCCTTTAAGTGAAATAGTGGACTCCGAGTCCTCCATTTACTCCTTGCACCTACTGTTTCAGATTACGCTTTTAGCTTTTGCCTGTCTCCAATCTGGGTCTCTTCCACATCTTCTAAAATTTCTTTCATTTAGCATACGTATTGTTAGCTTAATTATTGTTATCAGGCTATAACTGTAGGCCTCGCTTACCACCTGGCTAGGAGAGCCACAAAACAAATTTTATGCCAGTGCAAGTTCTACTGAAAATTAAAAAAAATATTGTCAACCAACACCCGTGATATCCTCCCAGTGACACTTTAGAGTTGAAGCATTCTTTTTCTAGTTTTTACACTGCCTTGGATGCCATTTGGTTAATTCTGGGGAACTGTCCCAGAGGGAAATACCCTACACACACAAAGCACGATGCAGCCAAACTTAGTATCTTAATTACAGCCATAAGGGACAGATCCTGGGAACAAGAAAAGAGACAAGGAAAAAAACCCTCTATTCTCACCTTAAATCATCTGTCAATCCTTTGCCTTACCCTAAAAATGCAAAGCCATCTACACCCTCAGCAGAACACCATATGGGAGGTGATGGGCTGTGGCTTCCAAACAGGGTAAGCCATTTTGCAGACAACTTATCAAACACATTTATCTCAATAGCTACCCCTCACTGGTTTAAGGCTCTTCTTTCTTTTTACTTTGACTAAAAAAACAAAACAAAAAGCAAAACAAAAACCCAAAAGAAAACAGACAAAGTGCTACTCAAGTACAAAGTTAAGAGAGAATACCACTAAATCAGGGTAACTGCCTAGGGAGACAGTCCAAAATGCTAGAGTACCACAGAAAGATTAATCGCAGTTCCTCTCCATTCCAGTAAATACCAAGGGATGCCTCTCCTCCAGTTGGCTTCTCATCCCCTCTGTGCTGCAATGTTTCTGGGTGTACAAACTGAACTAGTTTAGCTGCTTATAAAAATGCTGACTTTCTGGGAAGGCATGAAAGCACAGAGTCAGTCTAGCACACTGTTTAGAATATCTGCAGACACCTGGTGCACAGCCTTCTGTCTCCATATTGAAACCAATACATACCCAGCCTAGAATCTGATGTGTACAGCACTTACCCTTTATTTACCCAAACTGTTCAATCTGAAAAAGGAGGAAACTGTGGGCTGGCTTGCTCCTCCAATGCCTCCATGCTCTCCTCAGTAAAATGTTAAGAACTCTTGTCACACAAGGGCAAAATCTGCAAAAGCTTTAAGGGTTCCATCCTAACTATAGGTACTGTCTGCATGGGAGGGATAAAACTGCAGCAACTATCATGCTGGTGGAGAGATGAGGACATGAGTCCCCTGTTCTACTTCAGACATCTGCTGTCAACACTTCCTTTGAAGGATCAGTTGTACCTCCCTCCTCTAATTCCCAAAAGAAACAAGGCTCTTAGAGCACAATTTGTTTTCCAGTGGTTGAGAAGTGTCTGTTACTCTGGCTTAAGTGAGCCTGGACAAGTAGTTTAGATGCAAATATAAGTGTTATGCAATCTACAGAGAAGCGAGATGATTGCCACCAGTGAACTGTACTAAAATGCGTAGGGAAGGCAGAGTGGGATATTAATCCTTTCCCACAGTACAATACCAATCCTTGGGCTATCTTGTAAAAAGTATTAGATGTAAATTCATCATTCTGATTTTTATTAAGGGGAAAGAAAAAAAATTGAAAACAAAGCATCTCTGGATGACTCCTCTGAGAAAGCTTAAAACAATTTAAAAACCAGCACGTTCAAGCAGCCTGGATCTTTTCATTAATGCAATGGTTCAAATTTCTTAATTTTTTCTCCAATCAGATACATGGTAGCACTCATATGCTCTCTTGTACTCTTGTAATGCCTTATTCTTTCCACTTAGGAAAAGTGTACTCTTCACTTAGGGTAAAGAGGGCCTAGAGTAAAGACCTCAGAGATGGTTACACTGCCAGTGCCTGCCTTTGATTTGAAGAATGCTATGCAAACTATATTGTGGTTTCTTCAACTGAGAGGACACACATAAACCAGATTCACTGCTCCTCCATACACAAAATTAAACCTGCCACATTCTCCGTATCAATGGCAATGCCATCCTACCTTAACACTCCTGTCAGCGCAACAAAATACCCACATACACTATGAACTCACATACGTATTGTGCCAAATACTCACTTTTTGTGGAAGCACAAAAAGATTGCTAATTTGCTAGTATTTGTAATTGCAACAGCTAAAAAACCAAAAAAAATCCTTCCATCCCTCCAACCAGTAAGTTACCCGTGCCTTATCTTCTACTGCACACAGTAGCCAAGAAAGAAATCGACAGTCATAAAAGACCACCTCAGCTTTCCCAAAACCATTCTTATTCACAAATGCCACATCTTGATTTTGTACCACACTGGAGACCAGGAACTGAAACACAATGAGAAGATGTCAGCTTGTGCTGCCCTCCTTACACATCCTCCGTATCTGAACTGTCTTGTGAGGAACCTTAACACATTTCTAAGAAGCATGTGAGTACCTCTGACCAGCTGCATTTCCATTTTTGAAGCAAAACAAAGCCACAACACTCACTCCTCCCATTCCTAGAGCTTCCTCATCAGACAAAATAACAATGACCAAAATGATAAAACTGAAAATAATCCTTTACTTCAGGGTGGTACTTTACCAGACTAGGTAAGTGTATTTTGACACAGTCTTCCAACAATAGGTAAAAGAAGTCAACTATTCTATTACCTGCTGACAACTATTATTAAACTTGTGCAGCTTCATAGACTGATTTTTTCCTTCCCCTAAGACAGGTACAAAGTTTTGGGTGAATTATGTTCTCTGTACTTGCAGCCATTTAATCGCTATGCTCTAACTCATCAAAAGGAAAGTTCCAGAATTGTAGTACAAAGTCCTTATAAAACATCTAAGTAGACAACACCTTAAAAATATCACAAGAATAAATGTAACTGTAAATAAATAAATTGTATCTGCGATGCTAAAGGCCCTTTCCTTTCCCAGAATAATGTGGGTGTTTCTTCTCATACGACATGTGCCTTAAAAACTCAGGGACTGCAATTATCTACAAATGTCTTTGTTTACAGTACACTACTGATTGTTCATGGCCCTTTTTTTTTTTTAAACCATGAAGGACTTTTCATACACTTCTCACTTCATAAACTCTTATTTCCCACTGTGTCTGCAGAATGAAAAGGACACAGTGTAATAAACAACTGACCAAAACATAAAAATAAGGCAAAAGAACACCCTAAAAATGGTGACTACTAAAAGATTCTACATCTTACTTGTGTAAATCCAATTGGGCATTATATCATAAAAGACTTCCAACTGTCAGCATAGAATCAATTTTTCTTAAATGAGCCTATATTTCATACATAAAATAAGATTTTAGCTCTAACTGCAGGTCATCTATTTGTTTCATTGACATGCTAGCTCAATCCAGTTATCGGAAACTTTTATTCTTGGGAGAATTTAGGTTTCTGCAGTATTTGAACAAAAATGTAATTTGTTAGAAATCAAGACCTGAAGAAGTCAACACAGAAAACACAAAAAATAATTATATCAAAATTACTCACCTGCATAAGTTCATTGCTGTCAATCAGACTGTCTTCAAGCATCTCCTGGGTCAGCTTGCCCATAGTGCTGTAAAACTCATCTGCAGTTTCACAACACTCAATTTGCCTACATCAAAATACATGTTAGTTTTTATTTTTCTTTTTACATATGATTCTACACGTTCAAAACAAAACTGATTTTCTTGTCATCATAAAATATGCATTTCCATTAGACAGCTTAACTTTTATTTGCAATTCTGCCTAGACTTCCTAATAATAAAACAGTGCACATATTCGAAAAGCTGCAGCAGTAAAAAGATGCACTGAGTACAGCTTACTGTCCTGACCCCTCATGATAACAGATTCATATATCTCCAGACAGGCTATTCCCTCTGCCCCTTTCACCTCTACAGCACAAGAATCAATAAAATTTTCCTCCTACTAGCACAAGGGAGTTCTTTCATCAGCTCAAAAATGGAGCATAAAGATTTCTTAACTGCTTTATCACCCATTCTTCACCATGCACCAAATGGCCAAATTCACTGGCTGAACTTTCTTTTTGTCAGACAGGAAGGTATTCACTGGGCAGAAACCATTCCTGTGGAATAAATTAAGTAAAGGTGCATTCATACACGTCACTGTGTTAAAAAATAATTAAGCTAACATAATGCAGAATGAAGGAATATTCACTCATCATATTTGTGAATGCCATTTTTAAATTAGAGATGGGAAGTGTTTTGGTTTTGGCTGTTTATTGGCTTTGGGAGTATGCTTTTGTTTGTCTTTTTTTGGGTAGGGAAGTTCAATTGGAAAATTATTCCACACTTTTCTTTAAATTTCTAAAAACACAGAATCATTCTAAACACACAGAGTGTCATCTAGAGGAAGAGAAATATGAGTAACATGCTTTTGTGAGTTCATGTTCTACATACATTAGGGTCAGCTGCTAAACATCTCTCCTGTCAAGTGAAAAATTTGTTTGTCTTATATCCCAAAGAAGTGCATTGATGGCTCCATATTGTAGCCTCTCCTCTAAAAGACAGATGCTGGAATGATGAAAAAGAAAATACACTGCCTTTTTAAAGAAGCAATAGAAGAAGCAGCTTCCCTTGATCTTCAGCATCTGTACCTAACAACCACTGAACTATGAAACTCCTGCTGAAATCTTAACATAGTTTGGTTAAAATAATTATTATGTCGCTAAAAAAAAATTTTAAATTAGTAGAAACAATGGGTATGCAGACAACTATCACCAGCTTATGGCTTACCTGCCCTGATACCTTCCGTCTCTCATGACCTCCACATACTGCTTTCTCCACTGCACCTATAATTAACTTCCCTGTTCCTTCAGTCTCCCTCCAAACAGAAGTATGATTGAGCCACCCACATTTTAAAAATGCACTTCTCACCCTATTTTCATTTTGAGAATGAATCTTGAGAAATATGAAGATCATGAGACTATGAACACTATTTCAGGCCCCACTTCTTTAAATCCCCTCTGTTCTAGTTCTAATGGCAGACAAAGAGAAACAAAAATATCACAAACTTCTCCCAGCAAAAACAGTGCCCAATCTTTTACCAGACCTTCTCCCATTCCCCACAGACAACAGTTACAAGACGTGCAAAGTGATCAGCTTATTCTCTTGGACACATTCTAATTTATTTCTTGATTTTGTTCCTTTCATTTTTTTAAAAACATGTTTAATTTTTCTTTAAGCTTTACAGTAAAATCTTCAAAGTTGTAACTTCCTTTTTATAACATTATGAGTTGTAACACTCACAATTACAGCTTTTAAGTGCACAGAGATCCACTGGAAGGACTTTTTATTGAAAACGCTGTGACTACATACAGATTAAACCTAATGCAAATGATTCATGAAAGCTTCATTCATGAGCTGAATATAAAAAAAAGCCTTCAGGAAATCATTATTCTAATTATTATTCTTTAGATTAAAAATTAAATGTACTAAACAAAGCCTCTTACAATGCTACGGGCCTGCAGTGCTAATTTATTCAGAAAGTAAAAAGGAAGTGAAACCTCCGAGGACAGAACTGAACATAAATCCCAGTGGTTCAGTTTCAGAGCAAAGAAGGAAGATAAGCTTTAATAGGCATCACAAGAAAAAAATCAATGCAGCTGCTGATGTCCGCTGAAAAATGTTTCCAGCTGAACTAACATCTGCTTGACCTGTCAGAGCTCACACCTCCCACTGAAGCCAGTGACAAAACTCATTTCTCTGGGAGCACTGTAAACTCTTTGGAATGCAAATATTTGCTTTGACAACAGAGGAGTTTAAAGAACTAACCATCTCTTGTGTTCTGGCCATGTGGTGAGTTTCCAAGGCCATAAAGAACTATAATAGAAACTTGGCTCTAATGTGCTTAAAAGCAGAGAATTTCAGAAAAAATTCATTTTCAGGCCTTAACAGAAAAGACTTGTGTACTACAAAGTCATTCCCTGAGTAACTGAACTCTTGTACTCGGCAAAGCCAACGGGCTCAAATCCTTAAGTCTCCCTAAGTGAAATGAAGGGAATTAACATCCCCAGTTTCAGGCACCCAACTAAATTAGTTGGTCACCCTGAAGTCTATGAGTGTGTCTTTACACAGAGTATTTACCAGTTCCTTCAGAGGTTTATGTTCTGCCAAGTCCAGCCTTTTAGCACAGCACAAAGACATTATACACAGACAACTCCAACAAGTGGAGACATTTTCTGCAAAAAGGGTCAATTAATTATCATGCCCATTCTGAAATGATGTCAGAATCATGTGTTTTTAAGAAACCATAAAGGCCGTTTTTGCAGCTTTTTCAAAACATAATCATTCTCCTGAAAGATTGAATCTTGTTTAGAATTGAGAACATCTTCTTAAGGAAAACAAAAGTTAAACATGGCTCATACTGAAAAGAAAAAACAGATTAAAATGACCACTTACTCTCCTAGCTTTGCCCAGATAGCCAAAGCTACTCTCAGTATAATTTCAGAGCCTTCAAAGAATACTGAATCCCAGATCTTCAGAACTGTATGGTTAGGCAGACAGGTGGCAAAGAGTGTCAGAAACCACTGCATTGTGAAGACATTTGTAAGTGGGGGTTCGTAGCCTCCTGAAATTAAAAAAACAAACAAGCAAAAAACTTGAAGTAACTGCAATTTACTATCATGTTACAAGGAGTATAAACTGCATACTAAAATCCAACAGACATTCTAGCACCTCTGTTATTGCTCAAAACTTACTTAGCCTGCAGCTGTCCAAAGATAAGCTGAGAAGAGCAATGGGAAAATTACATAGTCACCTTCCATTCTGCTGCACTGCAAAAAATTAAGCAGCATCACTGGTTTTGGACTATAAACCCTGGAATACACCAGCACACTCTTTTCCCCTTATATAAGAAAGAATGTTTCTCCTTTCCCAAAGCCATATGAAATAAAAAACATCTATCAAAAAAAAGAAACAAAACAAACCCACCAACTTCCCCACAAAATGCTGCATTTCTTCACCAGTTGACAGCGTAATTCTTCATCTAGATGAAAGTGAAGGTGACTGTCTCTGTAAAGTCGTACCTATTATTTCAATATCCTCATGTACTTGTTAAGTTTCAAACAAGATGTACTATTTCAGCCTGAAACTCTGAAGTTTTACTTTTTTGTTACGCTCAGAGAACACTTTGTGCATCCCAGTATCAACTGATGAACTGAAGGTCATGACCAGAGAGGCCAGTCTGTGAAAACACTTTCAAACAGCAAATATTTCCTTGATACCATTTCTTTGTTTTTTATACAGTTTGGGCATAGCCACATGCAACATAGTAGCAGATCTCTAAGATGGAACTCAGGGTGCATTTAGCTTCCCAACTGAAAAAGAAACCAAATCAACCAACAAAAAACCTCCTGCCCTCCCCAGAACATTCCCAGATACAAGAGCTGTAAGTCTGGCTGGAATGCTATGCCAGAAAAAAAATAATTCACAGTGCAAAGCCAGTTTTCAGGTAGCAACCCAAGATGTACTTCTGAGTTTTGCACCTGCGTATTGGTAAGGATCCAGGTGAAGAAATACAAACCTGCTCCCACTTGCTCTCACATCGTAACTCTTCCCAGAATAACTACATGAGCCAGCAACTACACAGACCAGTAGGAGGACAGCTTTATTGAGCTCAGGTAAGCAATTACATTTCCAAGGTTGCCCTTGTACTAAGCTATGTGTTAGTGTTGTCACTCCATGCTTTGTATATTCTTGTCAACACAATTCTGTTTGCAGCTAGTGGTGGGACCAAATTATTTCCCTTTGCTTTTTCCTGGAAGTACCCCCTATTTACATTAAGGTTATCAATAATGGAAACCATCATATTTCATCTCAACAATTTAAAATACATATTTTAAGCAATAAACTCATGTAAACACTTAAAATATTGTATTTTTAAACCAGTGCTCAGACGAAACAACAGCAAGACAGAGTTTAATAGCATTTTCTGTTGAACGTACCTCCACTTTCTCTGTTAGCAGCTCTTTGCAGGGTGTCTAAGTGCTGGGACAGTTCAGGAAGCTTCATTCGTAAAAGATCTCGGAAAACAGCCATATCCACAGAGAGAGCACGGAGATTATTGACAAAGTAGCTATCAGGAAGCACCTTATCAATTAGGTAAATCATGATCTGTGGGGAAAATGAAAGACCATCATGTAAGACTTCTAGAGCAGTTATTTTCTAGGAATAACAGAAAAATAAAATTTCTCTGTTCACTAAAGTATTACTTGGAGCCAGTGGCAACATATGCTTCTGGCAGCTCAACTTATATGGGGAGAAAATATTATCACTTTGAGCATCCTCAGGTACCCTTAGGTATCCACAAGTATTCGAGATGCAAAGACCTCTTGAAACTGTCCAGAGTTTATGAACCATGAAATCCCTGAAATCAATGTCACAGTAAGCCATGCCCAAGCTGGCAGCATTACCCACACCAAAAGCAATTTTGACACTTCTGAAGTTGGAACTGTTTATGAGATTCTCCACTGCTGGAGAGTCTCACTATCCCTTCTCTGGTTAATGCCACAACTAAAAGACTGATCTTGCAAATAACCTATTTTCCCTCTCCAAAATGCAAGGTACTGTTCTTTAAAAAGAGATTCTCCATACATTTTACTATGATGTGTTACCATGTGCTGCACTCCATCTTGTCACTTTAAAAGGTGCTAAATTAAGCAGTGTGAGACATTTTAAGCAGACATCTGTTTCAAGTGAGATAGCTCAACTACATGGATGGTAATGGATTAAATGGATACTGTCAAGCTTTTGAGAATGAACAAATGCAACAAAATACATGCAGAAGTTGATGCTTATCATCAGCCTAACAGAAGACACTGACCTTCACTTCAGGATCTTTTACAATCTCTATGGCCACTCTGCTACTCATACCCAGAGAGCCTGCACGCAGTCATCCCATCTGCTTCAAGTCTCCATTTCTCTCATATGAGCACCCCTACCATGTTTCATACAGACCTTAATCCTCCAGACAAGCATTGCACCTTTATATACAGGAGACAATCCTCCTTCCATTCCCTCTCTTTCCATAAGATGCCCACAAAAACAGCTTCTCAGACGTGGGACTACCAAGAGCACCACCTGACATAGTCTTACTGCTTTCTTTTCTTTCCCAGATGCTTGTGACCACATACTGCCTCTTGTCCTTGCAAGATTTCTTCAGGCAATAGCAGTCTTATGTTCCATATTTTAAAGCATGTGGACCAGTAGTCAACACAGGCAAACCAACAGCTTCTACATGACAGCCTCGTATTTTGTCAGATGCATTACCTAACCTTTGCTGAACAGTGGGTCACTTCACTGTCTTGTAATAATATGCTTTATTTTGTTCAGATAATTTATATTACATGCATTATATATATGCATGTAATATAAATTTTATATTTGCATATATATGCATATACTTGCATATATATGCAAAAATATCAATATACATGCATATTGGATTTCAACCAATGGAGGAGTAATTTAACATAGCAACATTAACTTACAACTATGCTATTTGTGTTTTCATTAATTCCTTATGACATAAGCTATAAACCCCCATGTTAAAGATACCCTTTTATAAAGGCCTTTGCTCCCTTCACACTGAGTAGTATTACTTCACTGATCTCAGATACATGAGAGCACAAAGAACAGAAATTTTTTTCAACACTGAAGCTCATTCTGTTTCACCAAGAGAATTGCTTTGAGAAAACACTTTTTTAAAAAGCACTTCGTGTATTTACCAGTTTGCAATAGATACTTTCTTTGTAACACATCTCTACATATTTATTTTTATTATTTGATTCTGTAGCATTTCTACATAATAACATGCAAGAAAAAGATTTTTTTGAGTTTTGGTATCTATGAGACTTTTATGCATACTTTGATAGCTTCTACACATGCAAGCTGGGCTTTTCTTGCTTACCACAATGTCCGTAGGCTAACTTTGAGGCAACTCCAGGGATTTAACTTAATGCTTACCAGTGAACACTTAAGTATCACTGGCTGGGCATTCACTGAAGCTACCATGTTGGGTCCTGTGCTGTTAAAGCTCCCTGCTGTTTCCTGGCCCCTGGGAGATGCTTCCCAGACACAGAGCTTTTGTTTATAATGTCCTTCCCAGAAATGACTGGCAAGACCTGAGAATGCCCTTGCTCCCTTAACTCCCGGACTCCACAATAACCCAAACACAGCTACCCCATAGCTACAGTCCTGAGGGCACCTTTACAGGCCTCTGTAGCTGTTCTGAGGTAACTCACTGCTTGCTTTAGGTGGCAGTGACTACAACAAAATCTAATGCTAATATGCAATTCTGATTTCCTCCCACACACCTTGTTCCTTTCCTTGCCCTTCCCTTCTTCCCTCTCTCTTCTGGGAAAATTCCAGAAAAAAATTCCTGCAAAGCCCACACGCTATGCTTGGAAAAGAAATTACTTTATTTTCCATTCTTATTTTTGCCAGGTAAGACCAGTTTTGGTGCGAACAGCCTGCAGTGCTTTACCTCCCTGGGGCAGTCTGGCTCCATTTCATTGTCTCCTCCACACAAGGAGCCTGACACAACTCACAGTAACAGACGGCACATAAGGATGCACACAGTTCTTATCGTCACCTTGGACTTCATAGCCTTGGGCAATTGTATTTCCTATGCTACCACAGTGCGTTTGGGGAGCTTCTGGACAGCATTAGATCACAATAATTTATCACAATGTGATAAATTACAGTTAAAAATACGGAGGAAATCTTAAGCAAGAATTATTGAAAGGAAATTCTACTTTTTGATATAAAGTGGGTATATTATGGTATTTTCTTCCTAGTACAGGCAGCTGCCTAGAATGAAGGATTAAATACCAACCAGCTGGACTCTACTGCCACAAGCTTTGTATTTTAGGAGCTCTGAGTGAATTTAAATATTTACCATATTTAAATCACTGTCTAAGGCAAAACAAATAGCTCAGTATCTCAAGAGTCACAGTCATCTTTTATTCATTTGACCCCAACTCACACATATCTTGCCAAACCTTAAACAATGTCCTGTAGTAACCTGTATTTCCATTTTCTGACATATTATAAATTTCATGAAGCTTTCTTTAATGACAATAAAAACTGTCTAAGAAAACAAAACACTGTAAGACTAATGTAGCCCAGAAATTAGCTTCAAAGGGACTTACTTTCATTTTAAATATTTAGTGTTTTCCTAGGATTTGCTTTGAAATGTAGCTGATTTATTAACTGCCTCACATGGAACTGCCACGTAAGATACTGATAATTAAATTTTAAGATTTCAGCTACCTATGGTGTTTGCAAGCAGATTTGGGATTATGGGATAAGATATTCTACAGTAAGTAGCAGTGGTCCCATTTATTTTTTTATGGCCAAGCCCTCATTTGTTTCTGTTTGAAAAAAAATTTAACAGTGATAACATTCAAACTATTCATTTTAGCTCAGACAGGTAAAAAAATAAAAAATCCACAGATATAAATTAGCTAACTCATTTGAGTCCTGCTCTTTGACGCTGTCTCCAAAATTCACACATTGTTTGATTCTGAAGTTCACTAACTAAAAGCAATCTTCGACACTGAAAAAAAAATTTTACTCACTTTCAGGGCATCCCCTTCATTGCCCTCCATTACTTCCAGAATAAGTGCAGCTAGTATGTTAAATCCTTGACAATAGCCAACAGATTTATTCCATCTGGCATATGCCAGCAAAACACGTTTTAATACCACTCGATCTTGCTCTGCCTCCTGGCCACAGTAAGAACTGCAGCCAGTTCGGTGAAGGTCCTTTAAAGGAAAAAGAAATTAAAATAAAAATAACAAGGAGAGAAAAGATGTGTATTTTCCTTCCCCCATTAGTTCTCTTGCTTGTCCCAGTTTTCCTTCCACCTCCACCCTCCCAGTACATACTCCCAAAGTTGATGACAACGTTTCTTTTTTAATCTGTTAAACCTTTAGCTTACCCATGAGTAATAGTTTCAGCGAGCTCTTAAGTAAACAAATCCCCTAAAAGATGTTCATAAGGCATTGCCACAGAGGATATTAACAGATCTCAAGGTTTCAAAGAGGCAAGACATAACAGCTGCTTAATTGAACAAAAAAGAACAAATGTTTTTATCAAAGTGTAAAAGAACTACTAGACAACTGAATTTTCAAACCATGAAAACCAAAAACCGTGCCCTTGAAATTTAAGTGATTTATAAGTAAAAGCCAAAATGTACAAAATGGCTGACTGCTTTAAATATTAAATATTAAACATTAATCAGCTGAGAAATACAAATAGTCAAATGCGTTTCACTCCTCTAAAACAACTGAAAAATGCTCATTTACTATATTTTAAAACATACTTTTTACTCCCAGAAAACATTTTGTTTATTTAAAGAGAAGGAAAAAACCCACTTATGTTCCTTTGTCTTCATTAAACTCCAATGCTTTTTCAAAATAAAAAAAAGTAAAAATGGAGAAAAAGAAATCAGAAATAGCAATTTTTTCCCAGCTAACACTAACTAGATTAGTGCAAAAGGACCAAAGCAGCCAAAAAAAAAAAGTTTTGGCGGGCCAAAGGGAATGACGATGTAATTTTTGCCGAAGCAGTTGCAGAAATGAAAATAAATCCAAATTCAAATGTCAACTTTTTATTAAAAAATTTTAAAAATAAGTAACAACTTGCTGGCTACCTTTACTATCTGGATGCCCATAGAGTCATCATCAGGATTACTTCTTTCATTGAATGTGAAACGCATGGTTTTGTCCCAGTCAATGGCTATACTGTGTAAGTACTGATCAGCCAGGGTAAGCCAAACCTAGAAATACATAAGGCAAAATTAATTATTTCTCAGGTAAAATACAAAGTTTTGATATATATATTGTTAGATGAAGCTTATCAGCTTCATGTGATCTGCTGTTAGACTTGAAATATGCAGAAGAGGATTTTAGCTACAACAATTTTTGCACAATTAGAATAACACCTTGCTCCCTAAAACAGGAAGGAAATGGTCAGCATTAAGCATCCAGATCTGTGGACTGCTTACAAAGATGCAAATCAGCTGTCAGTGAATTCACAGGGGCCCTCCAAGATGGAAACACAAGGCAAGGACCCTCTTTGCAGTTCAGACCTTCTATCCTCATAACCAACAAGGAGTTTTATAAAAGGATAATACTGCTGCTGGCTTTCCTCAAACTCAACCACGGATACATCTCCTGGAAATTCCCAAAAGAAGCCTAGGGATGCTGGTGCATCTCTGTATCAGAAGTCTCTTCTGATGACTTTGCACAACAAATAGCATCTCTAGTATTCACCATTTGGGATTGATCTGAAAGCACCTCTTGGATCAGAACAACTTACTCTTACAAGAGGGCTTACTAAACTGTTGGTGCTACAAGGAGTCCCGAAACAAACATTTTCACTACTTTTAAAGCCTAGTAATTGCCAGAACAGATTTATGCATGTCTATCCAAGACAAAGGCTGGACCTCTGTTAAAGATTTGAAAACCTCCTGAACCATGAAAGGCACATGACAGATCATACAATGACAACAAGTAACAATAAAGGATCTTTTTCTTCAGGAAACTGAAAGAAATCATAAAAGCAAACTGGTCAAGTTTTATATCAGCTGTTAATTCACTCAAGTGAGAAAAGCAATTTAGACACTTCCCACAGATTTAAACACTTAGATAGCTGCATGATGAAGGAATTTATAGACAGCTCCCAGAATCTCATGTTTTCTGCATTTAAATGTCCCATCCCACACTTTTGCAAAGCCACCCATGTGGAGAAAGCCACTGTACTGCCTCCCAACAGCTTCAGCACTGCTGACATTCTACTGATGTTGTTTGACTGGATTCTTTATCTCTGCCAGCCCCAGAAACCAAATCTCACATGCCACAATAATGCAGATGTCAACCTGCTCCTTTTGTTGACAGCAAAGGAGGCAATCAGCATGCCGCCAACACAAAATACTTTCTTTATTTTGGTATCTATCTTAAAATCATTGTGAAAGCAGGGAATGGCAGTGAAAAGACAACATCTCTTTTCTTACCACTGCTTCTTTGGTTAGCATCATGTGGTCACATGTGAGCAAACACAGAGATGGGCAGAGTGAGAAGGAAAAACAGATCTGAGTTGGATGACGTGGCAGAGCATACGCAAGTCTGCTGATTACACAGAACTGGGAGGAGTGGCTGATAAGCCCAAGGACACCTTGACAGGATGGAAAAATGGTCTGACAAGAACCTCATGAAGTTCAACAAGGAGAAATGCAAAATCCTTGCTCTGGGGAGAAACAGTCCCAAGTACCAGTATGCTGGGACCACCCAGTTGCAAAGCATCTCTCCTAGGCAGAAAGGCTGAGAGAGCTGGGAGCTTTCAGACTGGAGAAAAGGCAGCTATGGGGGGATCCTACCAGTGTGTATAAACACCTGAAAGGAGGGTGCAAGGAGGATGAAGTCAGGCTCTTCTCATCCATGCCCAGTGACTGGACTGGGGATAATGGACATAAACTGAAACACAGGAGGTTCTCCTCAAACATTAAGGAACACTTATTCAGTGTGAGCGCGACTGAGCACTGATGCAGATTTCCCAGAGAGGTTGTGGAATCTCCTTCCTTGGAGATATTCAAAAGTCACCTGGATACAGTCTTTGGCAACCAGCTGCAGGTGGCCCTGCTTGGGCGGAAGGGTTGGACGAGATGGCCTCCAGAGGCCCCATCCAAGCTCAGCCCTTCTGTGATTCTGTACTCATGTACCACACAAAAGTGTCTGAGACACTTTCTGGAGTGTGGGAAAAGAATATTTCAGGAAAGAGAAAAGGCTGTTAAGACGGATACAATGATTCACTGAAGTTGTAGATTAAAAATAAATTCATAGTGGTGTGAGGAAAACAATGCCACTAAGTCTTCTCTTCCTTCTCCTGATTTGTAAAGAGGTACAGTTCAGTTTGGACAGATAGCAAAAAACAGGAAAAGGAAATTAAGCTGATGCATCAAAAATATGTGGAACTTCATATATTTTATAAATCTTCAAAACTTTGTTTTAAAGCTGAGATTGTGTGACTCAGTTTTAAAGAAAAAATTAATAGACATGCCTCTTTTTATATTAGGGGACTTCAAATGTTCAAGAATGCAATAAAGTAAGTCTAGCAAAATCTAAATGGACCCTTTCCTACAACACTAACTCAGTGCAATTTCCCATTAATGCTGCACTCTGCCATTCTACATCACTCCTGACTCTGAACTTCCCTAATTTAGGCAATCTGCCTTTTCGCCATCAACTGTTTCTATGAGCATTCTTGTCAGCATTAAGCATCTATCAACTCCACCTTCATAAGTGTGACAGCCTACACTGCAGATATGCTCTCCTTTCAGTTATCTTCAGCTGTGGGGGCAATTTCACCAGTGCAATTTCTTGAGACTGACAGAATGAAGCAATAACATCTGCACCAGAATAAGTTACCTGAGTCTCAAGCAGAAAGAACCCAACTATTGAAAACACCATCTTTACCTGTCTCCTCAGCCTTTCCATCGGCCCTGTGAGGCTCTCACTGAAAATTGTAAACAAGGAAAAATCCCCAGTACAACTGAAAAGGTCCAAATATTTGTTATAAAAACCACCGACAGATAATATTGATGTAATTCGCCTCTCCTGAGAAATCTGCAGGCAATATGGCCCACAAGGCATAGAGGTCTTCCTACCTTTCTCCGCCATTCCTTTGGGATGCCTGTCGGCAGTCTGGCCACTGCTTTGAGCGCATCATGCCACTAAAAGCAAAAGCATCCAAAAATGTAAAATATCCATCANGACATTCTACTGATGTTGTTTGACTGGATTCTTTATCTCTGCCAGCCCCAGAAACCAAATGTCACATGCCACAATAATGCAGATGTCAACCTGCTCCTTTTGTTGACAGCAAAGGAGGCAATCAGCATGCTGCCAACACAAAATACTTTCTTTATTTTGGTATCTATCTTAAAATCATTGTGAAAGCAGGGAATGGCAGTGAAAAGACAACATCTCTTTTCTTACCACTGCTTCTTTGGTTAGCATCATGTGGTCACATGTGAGCAAACACAGAGATGGGCAGAGTGAGAAGGAAAAACAGATCTGAGTTGGATGACGTGGCAGAGCATACGCAAGTCTGCTGATTACACAGAACTGGGAGGAGTGACTGATAAGCCCAAGGACACCTTGACAGGATGGAAAAATGGTCTGACAAGAACCTCATGAAGTTCAACAAGGAGAAATGCAAAATCCTTGCTCTGGGGAGAAACAGTCCCAAGTACCAGTATGCTGGGACCACCCAGTTGCAAAGCATCTCTCCTAGGCAGAAAGGCTGAGAGAGCTGGGAGCTTTCAGACTGGAGAAAAGGCAGCTATGGGGGGATCCTACCAGTGTGTATAAACACCTGAAAGGAGGGTGCAAGGAGGATGAAGTCAGGCTCTTCTCATCCATGCCCAGTGACTGGACTGGGGATAATGGACATAAACTGAAACACAGGAGGTTCTCCTCAAACATTAAGGAACACTTATTCACTGTGAGGGCGACTGAGCACTGATGCAGATTTCCCAGAGAGGTTGTGGANGCTTTCAGACTGGAGAAAAGGCAGCTATGGGGGGATCCTACCAGTGTGTATAAACACCTGAAAGGAGGGTGCAAGGAGGATGAAGTCAGGCTCTTCTCATCCATGCCCAGTGACTGGACTGGGGATAATGGACATAAACTGAAACACAGGAGGTTCTCCTCAAACATTAAGGAACACTTATTCACTGTGAGGGCGACTGAGCACTGATGCAGATTTCCCAGAGAGGTTGTGGAATCTCCTTCCTTGGAGATATTCAAAAGTCACCTGGATACAGTCTTTGGCAACCAGCTGCAGGTGGCCCTGCTTGGGCGGAAGGGTTGGACGAGATGGCCTCCAGAGGCCCCATCCAAGCTCAGCCCTTCTGTGATTCTGTACTCATGTACCACACAAAAGTGTCTGAGACACTTTCTGGAGTGTGGGAAAAGAATATTTCAGGAAAGAGAAAAGGCTGTTAAGACGGATACAATGATTCACTGAAGTTGTAGATTAAAAATAAATTCATAGTGGTGTGAGGAAAACAATGCCACTAAGTCTTCTCTTCCTTCTCCTGATTTGTAAAGAGGTACAGTTCAGTTTGGACAGATAGCAAAAAACAGGAAAAGGAAATTAAGCTGATGCATCAAAAATATGTGGAACTTCATATATTTTATAAATCTTCAAAACTTTGTTTTAAAGCTGAGATTGTGTGACTCAGTTTTAAAGAAAAAATTAATAGACATGCCTCTTTTTATATTAGGGGACTTCAAATGTTCAAGAATGCAATAAAGTAAGTCTAGCAAAATCTAAATGGACCCTTTCCTACAACACTAACTCAGTGCAATTTCCCATTAATGCTGCACTCTGCCATTCTACATCACTCCTGACTCTGAACTTCCCTAATTTAGGCAATCTGCCTTTTCGCCATCAACTGTTTCTATGAGCATTCTTGTCAGCATTAAGCATCTATCAACTCCACCTTCATAAGTGTGACAGCCTACACTGCAGATATGCTCTCCTTTCAGTTATCTTCAGCTGTGGGGGCAATTTCACCAGTGCAATTTCTTGAGACTGACAGAATGAAGCAATAACATCTGCACCAGAATAAGTTACCTGAGTCTCAAGCAGAAAGAACCCAACTATTGAAAACACCATCTTTACCTGTCTCCTCAGCCTTTCCATCGGCCCTGTGAGGCTCTCACTGAAAATTGTAAACAAGGAAAAATCCCCAGTACAACTGAAAAGGTCCAAATATTTGTTATAAAAACCACCGACAGATAATATTGATGTAATTCGCCTCTCCTGAGAAATCTGCAGGCAATATGGCCCACAAGGCATAGAGGTCTTCCTACCTTTCTCCGCCATTCCTTTGGGATGCCTGTCGGCAGTCTGGCCACTG
Source organism: Machaerirhynchus nigripectus (assembly GCA_013397975.1). Classification (NCBI taxonomy): domain Eukaryota; kingdom Metazoa; phylum Chordata; class Aves; order Passeriformes; family Dicruridae; genus Machaerirhynchus; species Machaerirhynchus nigripectus. The sequence continues at coordinate 70,774 of VZRQ01002220.1, forward strand.
CTTTGAGCGCATCATGCCACTAAAAGCAAAAGCATCCAAAAATGTAAAATATCCATCATTAGTTTAATGCTTCAGTATAGCAACATTTACTACCTTGCAGACATGCATATTCATTTCATTTTACTGAACACATTTCAGAGTTTAGCTGCTTAATCCACTCATAGGGAAGACACAGATTAATTACTTGATGATGTGACAAAAGTATAATATTCTGGGACACAAGGATTTAGGAAATATCTGAGTAAACAATGAAAGCCTATTCCATTTTCCAAATACGAATGAAACAGCTCTTGATGCAATTGCAAATAATATAATATGCTGACATTATGATGACAAGTGCACTTCTGAACTAGGGCAAGCACCTTGACTGCAGAGAACCCACTCCTTCACAAACTCAAGAGAAAAATAAATCAAATTACCTGCTGAAAACCATTTTGACCTAAAGATGGTTCAAGAGTGAATTTCAATTTTGTATCAACCCCTAGAAAAAAAAACAAAAGAAAAATATGGTCATTATCTCATTTAGCTCAGAAGACAAAAAGAGGTTAAAAAACCCCAAACACAAAAATCCCGCAGTTGAAAACAGAACACAAAATTTTAGCTTCCTGTTTTAACAACTACATTTCAACCTGTTTTGGTGAATTTTGTCTTCACAGCGGATTCAAGGAACATGTTAAGAAGTACATGGACAAAATGTTTTTAAAATGCAGTAACATCCTCCTTAATGATGCAGTTTGGCACAACTCATTTCACTAATATTCATATAGTTCACTGTCCTACAAACTACACCAGTACACTGAGAACCGTCATATGCATCCACAGAAAAATACATGTGTAGAGACAGTTTCTTTTCATCTATGTCAGCTTCTTGACATTAAGTTAGTCAAAACTAGTTTCTAAGTTTGGCGTGCTAAAATGATTTTACTGTTCAGAATGTATTTTTTTATAATTCCTCAGAACATAACGTGCATTTGGTCAGCATTGTTATTCAAGTTTAGATTTTATTTTGGCCATATGAGCAAACTATTTTAATTGTTATGAAGCAGGCCTACTAATAGTTCATACAATATTACATAAAATACCAGACTCTCAAGTGGATCCCAGTGTGGCACTGGAGTATGCCAGATCAACACGATCAACAGTAACACGTTTCATTTGCTTTCTATCCCACAGTTTGAATGTACAACTCCTTGGTCCTTCAAATGCCGCTGTCCAGAACTCAGGTGCTGAACACGGCATCACATCGCATTCCCTCCCTCCAATCTGCTGGCACAAAGAATGAAGACTTCTTTTCTTTTCCCTCCCTAATTTAATACAATTATGTTATGCATAGCTACTCATCTTTCCAGAATATGAAGCCAAACATTTTTAATATATAGATATCCATACACACAGACACACACACACACACACAGAAAACCCAAACAGATTATAATCCTGCAAGGTTTTAAGTATGTAATATCCATGCTAATCAACTCACCAGTAATACCCAGCGCTCTGGAGGTCTAAACCTTCAAGTCTGACAGAAAACCCAACTGTAGTGGCATTTGCTATTTATGGAATGTAAAATGCCTTTGAGCATTTGCATACTGAAGTGGTGGTAGGCAATTTTAAAGCCTTACTAACCGATAAATATATATTTAAAGACAAAACCTTCTTCTCCGTGGCTTTTTTTCTTTGTTGGGTGTGAGTGAATAGAAACAAAGAAAAAAATCACACAAACTCCAGTACTGTTTAGAATTTTAGCATTTTAGAATTACATCGCTGAGACCTGGGGATTAGTGCTTTTCTTTCCCTGCTTCAGACCTAAAAGACATGCTTGTCAGACCTAGAAAAATAAAGGCTTCAAACCATAATAGATATGTCTTGAAAAAACATTGAAGGATTAATAGCTATTCCTGGAAGTAACTGTTTATTAGTATTCCTTCCCATAGCACACTGGATCTCAGCAGGGACTCCTAATAGGTAAATCTTTTCATAATAATTCAAAGCAATGTAACAATGCCAGTAACCTACTAAGATTAAATTGTATCACATTTGCTGAAAATGGAAAAAGCGAACTTCATTCTCAAGCAAAAAAAGTAAGTACTGTAAAACCCTAATACACACAAAAATGTATCATGACCAAGAACTCCTTTTGTTAAAGTAACAGATGCTGACATATTACCTAACACTACCTTGTAGCAAAGAGCCAATAGCCTTCCAAAACAACCATGTATTCATTTCCAACCCAGAGGCCGAATATTAACTACTTTACAGTTTTCTGAGACTTCAAGATCCCATTAACAACTTCTCTCTTTGTCTTAGAAGCTTCCTAAGGAAGACACAAGCAGATACTTCCAGGTCCTCAAAAGATCAAGTACAGTAAGATAACATCTCAGAGCAAGGCAAAATCTATCTATAGTTACATGAACATCATGACCAGGGAGCTCACATGACAGTCAAGGTAGCTGTCCCTCCTGAGACTAAAATGAGACCCTTCAAATGAGACCCTTAATTAAATGAGACTGAAATTAGATCATCCATCTATGAAAGTTAATTAAATCACAGCAAACAATTAAGGTAGGTGTGAAAACTACTGAGAGTGAGAATTACATCACATGGTAACACCAGACTACACAGCACACTCTCTTCAGTATGGTGAGGAGCTGCTTGGTCAGGCCATGCATGACAACCTCTTGTAGAAGCCATGGAATCTGTGTCCCTTTATTTGTTCTCCATTAGAAGTCTTTTCCAAATCAAATTACGTGACAGTTTTGTGGGAGGGGAGGGAAAGAACCATGGGGAATGAACCACAGAGCATATATGAATTGTTCCTCATTCCCATCCATTTTAAAGAATTTATATTTCCTAAAATCAAAAACATACAACCTTGCTTAATAAAAAATACAGCAAGTAAGCATGTAAAAAAAAAGCTGCAACCATACAGAGATAGCAAGGAAGTCAACCAGCAAATCGGGAGTAGCATCTCATTGCCCGTTACTTATTTCTGGCACAAGAATCATCTTGCTACATGCAGTTTCTGCACTCTGCTCAAGGAATTTGTCCCTGAGCTTTAGAGCTTCAAGGAAATTAACACCTATCCCTAATTCAACCTCTCTTGGTTTCCTAAACCTTCCTTTCTCCATCATTCCCCGTTTTTTTTATTCAGTTGTCTTCTCTCCCTAAACTAACTTAGATTCCCCAATAGTTTCTTCCCCCCTCAGTACCCCACACCCACACAACCCTACCACATGTCTGCACCCATTTTCACTGGATTTTCTCATTTCTGACAATCCTCCATCTTTAGGTCACATTCCTCCTCATTACATAAACACATGCTTTTTGCAGAAAAGACCCCTTTGGGCCTTAAGAGAACATTTCTTCCCAGCTCCTCTGCAAGGACAGCCTGGCATAGATGTACCAGACAGAGAGCAATAGTTCCTGCTGTAAGTGTTGTCAGTACAACTCAGGCCTTTCACATCAAACCAGCCAGGCTATAGTGTCTAGTTATTAACATATTAAATATCACCTCCAGTTCATCCACTTTCCACTGATTCTTCATACCTGAGAAGCATATCAACTCATATCAGTAGGAATATGCAGGGAACACACTGGAATTATTAGCTCCATGAATACAAGGACACACAAAGGTACGTGCTTGACAACAAATTTCTGAAGGGTAGGGGAATGCCAAAATAAGCTCTGTTCAATGTCCTTCTAAGCCTGTCACCAGAAACCACTGCAGAAAAGTTGCATAAAAAATAAAAAAAATTTAAAAGACGAAAACCACCTGAAACCCCAGTCCTGTTAGCTTTCCTGTGTAAAATACACAATGACTCCTCACAAGAAAATGCTGTAAGAGGGAAGATTATATCCCTAGGATTCCCAAACCCTAGTAATCTTCCACTGCATAACCAATACGTAGCACAGAACCACATAAAGAACCACAAGAGGGAAGAAAAATACTGTCAGCCAAATACCTGGGTGATGGAATCAAATTTCCAGTCCACCCTCAGCAACATTAAACAAAAGCTTGAAGCAAAATCTGGGATTTTTTCAGAAATATCAAACCAGAAGACAGTGTAGGAAGATGATGTGTTTTGATGCACATTTGTGAGCTATAAAGCCATAGCTTTAAACTTGCAAAGTAGCACTATAGGTTCTTGGCTGTACTTCACAGCTGTTGAAACCTCTCCCACAGAACGCGAATAAATATTTTATCAAAAATAAATGAGGAAAAAGGCCTAAAGCAGCTTTGCGTGCAGTGGGAGCCCATCCTTGAGGAAAGAGAAGTGTCAATGTAAACTATCACCTTATGCTGCTGCTTGTTTCAGGAAGATTCTTAGCCTTGCAATTTATCTCTAAAAGTAAGATTCTGAGTAGCTCTGTATGAAACCACTTCTATCAGGAGCCAGAGCTCACTGGGATGTATCAAAGCACATCTAAAATCTCCAGCTTAGGAAAACTTCTCAATACAGAGAGCTAATACAGACACTAAGTAAATCTGACGAATATTTCATCCAGCATATTTTTTAAGGGCTCATTATGTGTCCCATCTCCACCACTCTATGAAAATATATATCCTGAATGGGGTTATTGTCTTCACCTACATATGAACAATATGGAAACCCACAACCAGTGGGATTTTTAGGACTATGGCATTCAGAGTTACGTCCCAAACCACATCCCCTGATCTTTGTCTGAGTGTAAATACAAGAATGTCATTATTCAGATAACGTCATTACCTGGGATAATAGCAGATTACTGTTGGAGCAGGGGTCTTTGAGAATTACAAGTTAGGAAATCTCCTTGAAAACAGCAACCCCATAAATCTGTACCAAAATGTATCCGAGACCTTATTAATAACAGCCTCTGAAACTCATCTCAAACACAGAGGCAGTGAGCATTGTGTGCTTGATGCACACACAACTAGTACAATGGGAAAATGATCCTTATTTATTTCCATGTTTTTCCTCTATGTCTCAGTGGATCTCTGGCTTGCATGCTTTGTAAATGCCTACAATTAGGCAACAGATCAACAACGTTTTAGCTTCAAGTGACAGTTCTAACACGGTAAATTGAATTTGAATTTCTTGGTATGCCATTTTTAAAAAAATCAGAAATTTTGATGGCAGGCAACTAGAATCATTCAGTCATTATCACCCATCAGTGCTTCTGCTGAGATCCCACTTCCCTGGACTAAACACACGTTGTTTGCTGACCACACAGTTCTTAAAATATTTTGATATTGAAGCAGGATCTAGAAAATATAGCTGCAAAGCTGATGCCTTCCCCTTGGGATAGGCACGGTTGCAAATTTAGACAACACCCTACCGCAGACAAAGGCTGGGTGGGAGGAGGGGTCTCCGGCAGGTCAAGAGTTAGCAGGTTTATCGGGAAAGGTCTGGGGAAGCTGCGAGGAGACTTCGTGGAGAGACTGGCGGAAAGCTGAGTCCCCGAGCCCGGGGGAGAGGAGACGGAGGGAGAAAGGCAGTAGGGACGGACGACACAAAAGCGCTGCGAGGCGGCGACGCCGGGCGGGAGGAGCAGGGAAAGGACCGGGAGATCTGGAGAGCGAAGCCGGGATCCGCAGGCCGGGCGGGACACGAGCAAGAGGAGTCCCCCGGGGCAGGGGCAGCGCGCTGCTTCCCCGCAGGGCCCCGGCCGCCCCGGCCTCCCGCCTGGGCCCGGCCCCGCTCCCCGCGGGCCGCCTCGCACTCGCCACGGTGCCTCCG
>VZRQ01002220.1:76522-99205 GCA_013397975.1 Machaerirhynchus nigripectus
GGGCGCTGCCCCCTGCCCCGCCGCGCCTACCCGCGGCCCTCATCGCCCGCCGGCCGCCTCCTCTCCGAGCAGACCCCGCAGCCCCGGCCGCTCCCCCCGCCCCTCTAAGCCGCTTACGGGGCGGCAGCCGCCGCCTCGCCCGGCCGGCGCGGGTACCTGGCTCCAAGGTGCACAGCAGGCGCGGCGCGGTCCGGGAGATGCAGCTGCGCTTCTTGAGCACATTGCTGAGGATGGTGCCCACGCCGCCGCCCGAGCTCTGCCGCTTCAGGCATCGCCCCCCGCGCCGCAGCGAGCCCGTGAGCCTGTCCTGCCGCATGGTGCCCGGGGCTCGCCCTAGGGCGGCGGGGTGGGGGACATGGCGTGCGGGGACCTGCACTGCAGACAGCGAAATCCAAGTGCGGGAGAGAAGAGGGAGGACAAGGAGAGGAGAAAGACAAAAAGGGGGGAAAAAAAAAAAAGCGCTGTTCCCGCCCACAATCCTAGCATCACTGCCTGAATAAACCAGCAGCCTCTCCTCCTCCTCCAGCACCACCTGGGATGCAGCGGGCGAAGGGGAGCAGCAGCTCTGGTTAGAAATAAAGGGAGCCCCGGCGGCGGTGGTAGGGCTCAGCGGTGCCAAAGGGCTCCAGGACAGCTGCACAACCCCCCGGGCTGCACGGAGACCAGCCGGCACGGGCAATGCGGACACGGCTCGCTTGACGCCTGTTAACAGGCGGCAATACTGACATTTCTCCCGAGAATGAAATGAGCTAAATATCCGCCAAAGAGTCTTCTCACGTGGTACTCGGGCCTACAGCTGGACATAAGTAGATAGTCCTGCTGTCCCTTTCAAAAAGCTGTCTTGGGAAGGAGTCCCACAAGCACTACCAGACCACGGAGCAGAGGGGGAGCAAAGAGCATGTCAGTGCCAGGTCAGCCTGGGGACCTGCTCAGGACAGCCCCAGCAGCAGCACAAGAAAGCGTGCTGCACAGTTTCTGTTTCTCACTCTCCAGCACAGAGACCCTGAACATCCTCAGCTAAAATAACAGCCTTTTCTATGAATCTACATTGCAACTGCACTTACAAGTAATGCTATGCCGTGCACTAAATAGTTAAAAGAAGCTATTCAACAGCACTTTATTAGATGCATTTTCCAGTGCTATTTGGCCTAAGAGCATCTTAAAAGGGTTTCATACAGATTCTCAAACTAGTGCTTTGATTGGCAAGAAGGAAAAGCATTTGAAATAATGATAGCTTTTATAACCTAAACCACTCAGCATTTCTGTGGAAGGAGAGCAGATTTATCACACCACATTAGTCAGGCTCAAAGACCAAGCTACTAGAAGTCTCAGTCTACCTGCCAACAACTGTAGCTTTGAAACATTTTGCTCCTTTATTAAAAAGATGTGTTTCTCAGTCACATTATGAAGAGAGAAAACTGGCAACAGATAAGCAGTAAAGCAAATTATATAAAAGATACACAATATAAACCACAGAATCAAGCCTTTTTAAAAAATCAGTTATAACTATCTTTAGAAGTCACTGTTAAGCTTTCAGAGAAGTGTGATTCTGATCACGCCTCTTTAAATATCTGCTTCAGTTTTGGAGAAAAATCACTACATTTGAGCTGTTAGCTTGCACTCTGAATAGATAATTAAGTCTGTGTGTCGGTGGTTCTTTTTTTAACAAAGGTGACACTTCCCTGCTGATGTAGATGATGCAAATCACTTTATTTCAGTACCAGCTAGAGATGATGATTTAGTGGTTAAAGCATCAAATTTGAAATCAATTAGTCTCCCTAGGTGTACAGATTGTACCAATGGGACTATAACAGCAACATTTAAATACAGAAATAGCCATATTATCTCTGTAATATTATTCTCCTCTTGCCTGAGCACCTTTTGCAAATAGCACTACATCGTTCTTGGATCATTTCAAGACTGACTAATCCAACACCACATGCTGTTGCCCAAAGTCTCAGAAGCCATAACCAAGTTTCAGAAATCGCTCATTATCCATACAGTGAGAATCAGTCATTGCACTAAATTGCGTTACCTTCAATTTTTAAACAATTAGAAATCAGGTCTAAGAAAGACATCAATATTTAACTGATGAGGATAACCAGCTCTCAAAATTAAATTCAGTATCCCCACTATTGCTATTTCTCCTACTTGTCATCTTGTCTCTACAAGAAAACTGGAAACAATCAGGACAATCATTCTGTGACTGGGCACAGGGGTACTTCCAAGCATACCATTAAGGAGCTTTCCCGCATGTCAGCCAATTAATACAATGTTATTCTGAATCGAAACGGCAAAATCAAACTTCAGGAGACAAAATGAAGAAGGCAAGCCATACTAATAGGTTTGATGACACACTGGATCATTAGTACAAATGGATTTTAGAGGCAGGGATAAGCCTCCCATTAAGCATATATATACATATCTTAAGTGCCGGAACCCAGCTTCTAGAAAAGGGGATGGCACTGGGTTTTAATCAGTGATCAGGCAAAGCCTCTAATCTGCCTGTGGCAAGATGCGTCAACCATCATGACTCTAGTTTGATCCACCAATGCACAGAAGTCTGGTCATGTCCACAAGCCCTCACTGGCATTTACTGACAAGACAGGTGACATTCAGAAAGGATTTTGAGGGAAAAAAAAATCGAAACGTTTGGCTAGGCAAGATATTTCAGCTCCAGTATTTTGTAATAATCGTGAGACTTTGCTTTTTCCCCTCCCTCTGTAGTTCATATATTCCCTCCCACACAACAGTCACTTTCTGAAAAACCTTACCTCGTCATTTGGTATCTCTTTACAGTCTTACCACCATCTGCTACACATGCCATTTTAAGGACAGAAAACTTCTTAAGAATACCATGTATATTCTTGTTCCTTTGTTACAACCAACCTTAGGATGGTCAGTCCCAAGATCACCACCAGGTTTTGACCAACTCCATTTACCTTACCTCTCTGTTCTTTAGCCCACTTCTGTCTGCACTGGGACAATGAGGTAAAACACAGGCAGCCAGAAAGGGACAATGAGTACACACAGATGGGGCAGTGACAGGAACAGCAGCAGAAACGGGGCCACAGAGCAATCTCACTTTTAAAGAACCTATTTGCATGGAGCTTTAACTGCCCAAGCCCAGGATTACTGGAAGGAACAATTCACCACTTCTCTTCTGATGTGTGCTTAGAAGACTGAATGTAATCAAAAGACTAAAAATGGTAAGATATCTTCAGCTGGGTCACTGTATTTCATGAACTCCACATCCTCTCCTTTTTTTCACAGAAAATTATAGAGACCTCCCTTAATTCTGATTTGCATCACAACATCACAGTAAAACAGTCAAAGTCTGTGAAGAAAGCATATTTGCCACACTTCTCAACACCTATGCTGGCAAAAATACTTAAAACAACATGTACCCATGAAAAAACATAGTAAATATGTTGTATGATAATACTGTCATACGATTCATCCAAGAGGATTTTGGAAATTACACTTAGCAGCGCTACAGGCAGCTGACGATACAGCAAATATCAGAAAGAAATATATATCAATAGGATGATGGGGGAAAAGGTATTGCAACCACAAGGGAAAACCTGTTGTATTGACCAAATCATAGGGTCACCATCTGCTAAGCCCCAGAGCTCCATATACTACTTTAAAGAGCCCAAAAACTGTATCCAGAAACTGTAACCCTATTACCACTGGGTTGCAAATAGCTCTACAGAAGTTAGCAAATAAACCAACATATGTTTTGACATGTATTGTAGTTCACCATGAGGCTCAAAAGCAAAAAAGACTTCACTTTCAAACGACAGTATACAAGAGAAAACAAATGGAATTAAATATGTCCACATTGGAGACAAGAAAAGGTAAGCCAGTTTGAGATTACCCTAGAAGGCAAAACTATTTCAAATACATTTTGCCCATTAAACCATCTCCACCACTGGAGCACCAAATTCCTATCCTACCCAGTTCTATGTGTGTTCTGTTATTAAACATCCCCTCTGAAAAAACAGCCCTTCTTCCCTCTGCTTGATCCTAAAAACAAGCACAACCCACCTGGGGTTTCACACTCCTCCAACGCACAAGATGGAGCCACCTCTGACAGCCTGATAAGAGGTCTCTGGCTTGTTGGGCTTTTGACACCACAGCGGCACAGGTGCTACAGCGATGCTACAGTGAGTGTCCCTTGAACACAAAAGGCTGTGAGGTGGCACAGCCCAGCACTCCTCCCGCCTCAGCCTGCAAGCAGAGCACCCCCTCCTGCACCGCCTGTACTGCTCTGTCCACAGCCCCTGGTACTGACGTGCTGCCTCAGTGCAGGGAGCAAACGCCGTGATCCACCAGCTACCTGCAACTACGGTGTGGACCACCAGGCACAGAGCCTGTAGCACTGGTTTGTGTGTCTGTTTGCATCACTGTTGCAGGAGCACCTAATAAGGGAGCCTATGGGCAAAAGTGGAGAGATTCGTATTATGCAGAAGGAGAAACATGATTCTGGACTAACAGATTCAGTTCTGCTACCAAGCTGGTTTCTGCTGTCGAACAAGTAATCCAGAGCTGTCTTTACTGCACAAAGGACGGTTCCAGAAAAAATACAAAAATGAATTTTTGCTACTGTATTTGTGCCTAGAGAAGGTTAATTCTATGCACTTGTTGAAAGCAGGGCTCAGGAAAATGGTGCAGTGTGCTCATACACCACAGTCTCATCAACACAGCATTAATATTTTAAACCTTTTCATTGCATTAGTCATCATTTGTATCACTTTGTACACAGATGTCACAAAAGAGGTCAAGACCTCGCTGTATCAGACATCACAGACAAAAACTGCAGAGCCAATCCTTGCCTACAAAGGTGTTCAGTGCAAATATAAACTACACAATGGACAGGAAATAACATCTATGATTTCCAGGAGCAGAGAACAAAATTTATATGATTTAGCCTAAGAAAGTGTGCAGCTAGTCAAATGCTTACTTTTCCTTTACACTTCAGGCACATAACCTTATTACTTATTTCCCCCTTCAAAAACTGCAAGCATGGTATTTACACTTTAATAGAGCCTTCCTTTTAAGGAAGCCCTAAAACAGCACACTTGTTCTTGGTGAGCTTATGACAGAGGAGATGGGGAATTCTGTTTTTTATAGGTAAGAGATCTGAAAAAGAATATTGCTTGCATGTTGTTTGGCCATATCTATTGAGGACTAATCTAGAGACAATCATTAAAATAGTACTGCTTAGTATGGTATGTATCTTTTAACAGGAAATTACAAGTCTGTAACTCATGTAAGATGCAGGATCCTTCAGCTATCACAATCAGGATTCAGCCACAAGAACTTCAGACTCAAGGTTCTTTGTTATGATCTTCAGTTGTGGGCTCTTGCTTTTTTTACCTAATTCTCCCCTTTTCCTCCCACACACATTATCCACTCCTGCCTTCTGTACTACACACTTGCATACATTAGGACAGGATTGATGAGAAGAGAAAAGCAGGTCCCCTCAATAGAGTGAGCATCCCCTGCCCACAAGTGCATGTTGTAATTTATTCTTTGGGAGTGATGGACAGTTACACCTAGTAAGTGTACTTTCAAGTAGAATAATGTTCATAGTCATATTGCTTCTTGAAATTTTTGGCAGATACACCCTGAGAAGTATGCCAAAGTTTTCCAGCATTAGTGAAAGCACTTGAAAACATAATACATCTGTAAATCAATTGTGAAAGCAGTTTCTAGCCGTTTACAGCACAATGGGATGGAGCTGTGATGACCAGTTTCCCATCTAGGGAGGCACCACATTCCTAGGCAGCGAATCAGTGCAGGTAAGACTGACTGCAGTCCCTCAATCCATTGGTTGTTCGTAGAGTAGCACAAGATGCTTATGCAGTTGGATCACGTAGGTGAGCATATGAAAGCCCTCAAAAGCATTGCAGGTTGCTAAAACAGACATACAGATGTTGCTGTAATCCCCCTGAACCTACTCATAACCTCTTTCCATTTGTAGATACATAACTGTTCAAATGAATGAGGGAAGTGCAGAAAGACTTAACATCTATGTAGTACCAGGGCTACAGGCAGCAATAGCAGAACTACATAAACCCATCTCCCACATCTGTGCTCAATCCAGTAGAGCAATAAGCTCCTATTTTCCCTGTCAAAAAACCCCTCAGCAGTAAGCCAGAAGCTTTTCTTAAACCTGTCTACAACATAATCACGTCAAGCTAAAACTGAATAAGTTAATATTCAAATGCTTTACTTCACAAATTATTAACTCTCCTATGTCACAAACTCTCACCACCACACCATTAATAAGCTTGTATTCTGTAGTATCTGGAGTTCCTAGGTCAAACTGGTTTTGAGAGTAGAAGACTTTAAATTTGCTAATAATTCAGCAACCCTGAGCACACAAGTGACAGCAACCAGTGCCAATGGGCTGGGTACAAAAGGTGGCCTGTTTCACTCCAAGCCCATCACTGGGAATTGACTGTTCCCAGAGCTTAAAAGGAGAGAATTGAAAGAATTCCCAAAAGGTAGAAACTGACTCATGTTTTTTAAACATCATGCAGAACAGATCACAGGCACCTCAAATACCTCAGAAAAGAAACAAAACCCTTGCTGACATTACAAAACATATGTGATGTGGAAACTTCTAACACATGGTTCAATAGCAACATTGAAAGAGCAAGGCAGAGATTTTACTCAGAACTATGTGGGAAACAAAAAGGAACTTAGATTAATTTTGCTTCATCACAAGACAGCAGTTAGTCCACCTTATTATGCCAATAATAGGGGACAACAAACTTACACAACTGAGTACGCCTGATATACTGTTAAAGCTATCCGTATTCACTGCAGTGCCTGTAAATCCTAATTCTGGGCTCCAGCACTATTGCTACAGGTACTGCACAAGCACAGCAAAACCTCAGACTGCCTGCTTAAAAAAAAAAAATAAATAAGAGAAAGCACGTTAGCAGACAGAGAAGTGCAGATCAACAGCCAGATGATATTGAAAAGCATAGTGGACATTATTCTTAATATGAGAGCTGCTATTGTTCCTATAGCCTTCGTGGCAGAGATGAGCTACAAAGGACATGCCACGAATGCATAAGGTCAACCTAAGAGATCAGGTTTTAATCATCAACATGTTCAACATGGTTAAACATCTGTAAGAAAATGCCAGCATGGGGGGAAATTGAAAACGTATTTGTTTTAAAGCACATGTGGGATGGAGATAGGAGGCACGAGCCAAGCTTGAATACAAAGTAAGAAATTATAAGGATGGGACAGCAGAGAAAAAACTAGGTTGTGAAGAGTTTTGGACATTAAAGCAACAAGAGAAGACAGACTAGATCTACAATGACCATAAGGAAAGCACACACACTAGTATTCATGAAAACATACGTATGAACACTAAAACAGGTAATTAATCAAACACTGAAGTCCACTTTACATTTAAGTCTTTGTTCATATGTATGCTGTCTTCCAAAAGGACGAAAGTACACCCAACAAAAAAAAGTTTGCAGAAGCTTCCAAATGCTATATTCCCCATGCTTCTACCAAGCTCTTAATCAGAGAAAAATTATAGATCAGTGGATAGATATCTCCATGTTGTAAAATTGGCTGTGTGTCTGTAATTCAACAGCAGCATTTAGGTTTCTTATTCTATTTTTTCTAATTTGGTTCAAATGCACAAATAAACTCTGAAATTATAATTGTCCCTTGAGGAGCAGTGATGAAGAAAATAAAAGGAGGGGGAGAATCAATTTATTTTACTTACTGCCTTCATGTGCCAACTATAACAGTAAAGCAGATCACACACAGCTACCTTAAGCAGACAGTTGCATCTCATGAGCACAGTAGAAGATGTGTCATGCAAGCACTGTTAAGGTAACAATGTATTTTAACTGCTGTAGTAACCAGTAGCATAAAGTCTAGAGCTAACAACTGGAATAGAAGTCATAGCAATGCTTATATGGTCAATAAAATATAGAGAGAATACCTTTTAAATTAAACACAAAGTAATGAATTGAAGTGAGGTTTTGGAGAGCAAATTTCTTTTTGTCAGAGAAATTCAAAACATTATTTTGGTAAGGAATATATTAAGAAGAAAAAAATTGTTGAAGAGGCCTACATAATAAAAAAATATTGCTGAAAATTATGATTATAAAAGTTAAGAAATGTTCCCTAACCTTGCTAAGCGATATGAAGTAAATGAATATTTTGGCCAGAACGCACACTCCAAAATCCTGCTTAAATGCTACACAGTAATTTAAAAAAATAAGTCACCAAGTCAGCAGAAAAACTAATGCAATACATGAAAAAAATATTTCTGACAGGTATGATTTGTAGTTATGCTTAAGATTATAGTGCAGAAAAATGGAGGTCATAGCAGGTCCCAGATCTAAAACTGAACGTCTCTTCCTTTACTAGAATCTGATTATTTGCTTAGCACCTAGCATACAAATTGAATTTTATCGTGTGAATCACCAGCTTCATTGATCTGAACTGCTATTTCAGAAACAGCAAGATTTTTATCTGCCCAACATAATGAAAAGATGCAAAATGATCCTATGTCCCCACGACAAGATTTATCCACAAATAGAACACTTGGAAAGATTTTAGATTAAAATTAATTGCCGAAGTCAGAAAAATTATCAATGACAAAAATTTCTTTGCTTTCTTTGGAACAGGAAGTATTACGGAAATGGGACCATGTTTATACATAGAAGTTTTTGTACAATGATTCATACTTATTTGCAGTAATGCTAAGAATGTGCAGCAAAGAATAGGTTCAGACCACGAGGGGCTTTCATTAGATATGTAGCAAAGAGCCAGTCTGTCCTGCACTCCCCAAGGATAAGAGTCCAGCTTCCAGCACAGATCCTCTCTCCCAGTACACATGGCCTCCACGGACAGAGCTCTGCTACACAGAAACAGAAACATGACCTTTTCTGGAGTTGAGGAGGCAAATGCTGCTGACGCCAGGAGAAGCTCATATAAGCACCATAGAGCTCTTGGAACCACAAAGCTTGACCAGCCAATAGCAAGTCCTGCACCACCACTGCAGTTCTTTGATCATGCATGCAGTGGTTCCCATTTGCAGATGCCACTAGTTCCAAAGGAGTTAAAAAGAGTTTTGCATGTATGTGAAGCCATTGCAACCCCAAGTCCTCCAGACCACCTAATTCTCTTCATCTCCCATGTGGGCCGTAGCTTCACAGAGCATATTCTCCAAGTGTTGGAAATGGAAGCAGCTAGTAAAGCAAAAGAACCTCAAACCACCACCTCCACTTCTGAAAAAATACACACGTTAGTCATTTAAGCAAGTTTGACACATAGAGTTTTTTTGATGAAGTTTGTGAGATGAAGAGGAGAAAATAGTTATCAGTTCCAACAACATTACTACTCCAAGATTTTAGACTCAACAGTTAAATGACAAAATTTCAGTTCATAACCTACTCTTACAGGGCAAGTTTATTGACTTGGATGTGTTTAGGATTAATCAAAGGCTCATTTAGTACTGAAGCCTAGAGCCATTAAAATTGATTTTGAGCATGTACCACACAAGCATGAGTTCTGCTAACAGCAAAGCTCTGATTGTTTATTTACTACTGCGTAGCGTGGCACAACTCACTTCATTTCTTTAAACATGCGTCTTCTGCCAGCCTTCAAGTAATCTTGTCTCATTGTTTGTTTTTCAGTGAGTCTCATACCATCTATTTGTCCAGTGATGTCTACTTTGTCCAGCTCAATAGGTACCTGACTTCTAGACCTCTCTAGATACTACTGTAAATATCAGTAATATTTAGTTGTCCAGATTACTATACTTTTTTTTTTAAAAATATCACCTCTGTACATTGATTACCTCCTCACTCTGACTTCCTTTAGTTTCACTGCATAATTATTTTTCCTTCAGGACTTCAGGTCCAGTAGCTATTTCTGCCAATGAGCATTGGATGAGACAAGAAATTAGCAATAACATCTTGGGGACAAAAACCCCAAAACCCAAACAAACAACGAAAACCACACAAACACACACACAAAATTAAAATGTTAGCTATCAATGATACCTAATCCAGCCCAAGAACCAAAAACTGTTCATGGTCTGTGTTTTGGCCATATGTATTGTACAGATGACAAGGAAAACATGCTGATCAATACCAGGTTCTGTGATTTTAGGAAGTCACCAATAATTTATAGAAAACTACATTTAGAAGCTCTTTCACTGCTGACAAAACATAGCAAGAAGGTTCAAATTTTTACCAAGAAAAAGATAAATGATCAGCTTGTAAGTAAGATGATCTAATGCAGAGATGGAACATAGACTTGACTTCTTTGGCAAATTTCAAGGTATGTGAGGAGCACTCATTTACTGCTCAGTAAATCAAACTCAGGTTATTAACAGCTTCAAGGAGAAAAACATCTTAAAAATCTGATATTCTCATTTAACTCTTCCTTCAGAGCTGCTCCAGTGCAGAATTTTGAGCAGACCTATTGATCCAAACAAAGTTCCACAGGCCACTTTCCTAGCATTTTGTTTTTAAACATCAAGCTATCTCAGAGCTGTAGAAACGTAGCTGCTGGCACTGCCTGATGCTCCATAAATCAGTCTATTCCTAGCAATAATTATCCCTAGCATCTGTTATTCTCCATTTGATCTTTGGTATCCAGGAAATCTTTTCTTCAAAGGCTAATGCAACCAAAGAATGTTCAGTGTGTACCACTTGGAGATAAAATGCATCTGCGTTACTTAAAGGCCATATACCCAGTTGGGTATTTGCACTGAAGCCCCATTAACCCTCCTACAAGTTCACAATGTTTGGGGTTGTGGTTTTTTTTGGGTTTTTTTTTTTAGAAAAGAGCATTTCAATAGGAAAAAGAACAGCACCATTTCTTGTAAAGAAGTGTAAACCCCAGCAGAATAAAAGGCAAGACAAGTGTGAAAGACTATGCATACAATCTAACAACAGAACTTTTTCTCTCAGGCTGTTTCCACATCCAAAAGCTAGTCAGAAAAATATTAAAGACTGAAATGATATGATATTATAGTTATGCAGCTCACACAGCCACACCTGCTGTGAGCTTATACACACAAACAAGCCCTTACATCTTGATTGTCCAATGTCTGCCACAGATGCCGTGGCTCTCACTACCTGCAGGAATCAGAGCAGACCTACCATCAGTTCAGAAGTGTCTAAGATTTGTGAAATATGAATGTACTCAGGTGCATTTCTGACACATCACTGCTTCCCACGTGGCCTTTGGCACCACTGGTTGTGGAGCCAGCTTCCTTGCAAATTGCCAGTTAGTGCAATGAACTCCTAGGCTATAGCCTGGATGCTGATAATGCCTCGCAGCAAAGCACACCAACACTTTTTCACACAGACATGCAGGCTGAGCCCTCTGCTCAGCTGGGCCCTGCGCCCCACTCCTGCCCCCACAGCCCACACTAGCCCTGCCCCAGAGCAGACATGCAGCTGCTGGGCTGCAGCAGGATGAGCTGCTTCACTCTCTTCCTGAACCCACGCGGAAACTGGCACTTCACCTCATTTAATCACAATAATCCATGGGTGACTAAATAAAAGCTTTTCCAGTTTTTCTGAACTATTAGACTAACAAAACTTTACCGTTGATCAGGTATCCACCTGAACAGCTGCAAACGGGCAGAGGGAACACCAGTGCATGCCAGTTATTTCTCATGTCACGACTGACAGGGACTGTAGACAGAGAACAGGTTGTTCTGATTTTGTTGTCTCCTAACTGTAGCACCCTTCCTCCAGCATGCCTCCTCAATTTGAGCTAATCAAATCCCACCTTCCAAAATTACTACAGTACCAGAGAAATGAGAGGTCACTGGTTTGAGAACCACTTTTTTCAGGAAAATTAGTATATAAATACTACAAGTATTACTTGATAAGTACTCCAAAAAGCCCCCCACACAATAATCTGTTGCAGTAATCCCTATTTCTAATACTAAGGAAGTATTTTATGTAATAGGTACTCTCCAGTACATCAATTCCTCATGGCACAGCTGTTGTGAAAAGTGTAATTCAGTGGAGTCAAAATTCTACATGCATTACAAAGCTAATCCTGTGAGGTTAGCTACGACTTTTCAACAGCAACAGGATTACTGTTACACAGAAAAATATGGAGAAACAGCTAAGCAGTCAGCCCCCAAGTTGTATGCATACCAAAAATAAACATAACCTCGGGTGTAGCACTAACTCAACCAATTTCCTTGTTGTCACAGCTGCTAGCACACTGAAAAAGAATAGTTACAACATCCTACACCAAATGCTGCAGGACAAGAATTTGATAGTGACTCTGAGATCTATACATCCCTATAACTAACAATCTGCATTTTCTGTTGCAAACTGGGCCTAGATTGAGCAGCCACATAATTGCTTACAGAATGATTTACTGAATTTACTATTCAGTTCCACGATAAACAATGAAATATTTATTCTTCAAAGTAATTTTTTTATGTTGTAACCACATTCAGCTGTTACTATCCCACCAAGTGTCTACATCATTAAAAAAATACTGCTGAACTATTTCTTAAGGAGGAAGGGAGGGAGAAAAGCGGGGAGGAAAGGAAGAAAACTATTTGTAGTTTGATAATCAGTGACTGATTCTCTCACCACCTCAGGTGACCATTGCAAAGTGCACCTTTCACTTTAGAGGCTGAAGCCAACTACAGAACACACCTACACACCACACTTCAGACAGACTAGTTTAGCCCCACTACACCCTCACCCCAGATGTCTGCCATTTACAGGGCAAGCATTCAAAGTGGGGTGAGATGGAAGACTGCAGGAGCACGGCTCTCCATTTCACGGGGCCCACAGCTTATACAGAAGTGGGACACCACAGCTGGTTGACCAGGGTCTCCCGGGTCTCACCACAATCCTGTGGGTGAAGGGCTGGTATGTGTCAGAGCAGCCACCTCTTTCTGCGTGAGGCACGTCTGGGGCCAAGTTTGATGCACAACAGGCAGAAGTGAACAGGCAGCTGAAGGCTCTCTCCTCTCAGAGGCAAGTGCCCTGAGGTCAGCTGCTCCTTTTGCTCAGCTTCCACCTAGCCCTGAACCCCTGGCATCTCCCCCTCTGAGGGAAATCCCACCCCTCCAGACACAGCAGCTCACTGAACTGGAAAATGAGTGGCAGCAGTGAGCCAGAAGGCAGCACCTTCCTCAAGGACATAGGTTCTTAGTCAGCAGGCTCCACACTGTCCCCAGGAATTTACCAGCAGCAGTGACCCCAGCTCCAAACACAGGCAATTCCCTATTAACAGTAGCAGCCGAATGACACTTAAAAGAAAAAAGTGCCAGCCAGGTGTAGTCTTATATCCTGTGCTGATACTGAGCACAGCCCAGTGTCACTTGAAACAGCCTCCCGGGGCTTTTAACAAAGGCAAACTTACCTCTGGCTCCTGACGCTAGCCAAAGCAGCCACCAAGTCAACTAAGCAGAGTTTGCTTAGTTAAATCCTGAAGAATATAGCTGAAGGAGCCCCTGATAAAAGCCATTTTAAAGAACTGCTGACATTTTAGCCAATTATGAGATGGTGTATGTTCTGAGGAGGCTGCGAGTTACTTTTGGTAGACATAAGACACTTCAGTGGTGAGATTTAGGGACAAAGTAGTTAGGTAAGTATGTGACACAGAAAAGCAAGGATTCATATAACCCCTACATACTCAAAAGGAAAACATATGGCTTAGGAATGCATGTGGGCTCCTCAGCTGCCTAACCAGCCTGGCAATCCCAGTGCTGAGCAGGCAGGGAGTGAGCTGCAGAGATGGCTTGCTGAATGTTCCCAGGAAGATCTCTGTAATACAGTTGGTTGAAACCACTTTAATGGAAAGGTCTGACATAAAATACCAGTTTGTGCAAAGCAAAGTCCTTCACAGCAAAATGTCATCTTTGATGAAAACAGATTTCCAAATGCTAAAAGCATGATTTTTGACTCTTTTTAGGATTAAACATTTCATCATCTTACTTGAAAATGGCTCGTTGCATAACATGAAATGAAAAAGGCATCTGAACAAAGCATTTTAGTTTGAAATGCAAGCATTCAGAATTTTGCTTCATAAGCAATTGACTCTTATGAGTGGGTGCTTTATTTCATGCTGGAACAAGATATTTTAGTTGCTGTATCCTTAAAGCAGAATTTCCCTCAAAAGTGAGGATTCCAGGTTCTGTAATGCTCTAAGCACTTAATTCTTGCCACCTTTTGAATCTGATATTCTGCAGTGACACAGACCACAAGAACTTCTCAGTCAATATATGGCCAAATTAGATGGCAAATCCAGCCTCTTTCTTTCAGTGAAAAAAAGAAAGAAAAAAATTATCTTTTCAACATCTGAAAAGTAAAGAAACTTTACTTCACCTTGGGAGTTAAGAAACTGAAATTAGCCTCAAAGTGGCCTCTGAGAGGCACCAAACCTGCACAATCACACAATTTGCCAGGTTTGTAAGGAAACTGACCGCACAGTTTGCCAATTTAGAATTTATATTACTGCTTTGTTTTTACAGTGGAGAATACTGGCAAGAGAAGATGGCAGTCAGTTGAAGTATTTTTCATTAACCAGCCAAGGGCTTCTATTGACTCACACACCAGTCAGCATTCTGGGGCTAGCACAGATCATCCTGAAGAGCCGGCTGGAGACAGTGCAGTGGGATGGTCTCTCCCCCTAGGGCTTACCAGGGCTACTGCTCATCAAGTGATCAAAGACCTCAAAATTTATTACTTGCAACATCACGCTCTGTGTTCACATTCCATCAGCAGCACAATTACACTTTAAATCTGGGTACTAAGCTGATAGTTCTCTAGAAAAATATCCTATGAGAGGGACGGTACACAGTGCTATACCAGAATTTAATGACTTCCTCCTCTGTTAACTACTTCCCCAAGTCCCAGCATCCTGGCTGTGCTGCTCAAAGACCAGTTCCAAGACGATATTCTCATCAAAAGAAAGTAACCATGGAATTCACTACCTAAAAACTCCTTGGGATCATTCCGTTAGTGATTAGTTGTCAGTCTGCGTTCCACACAGCTGGTATTATGTTTGACAACACTCAAACTCTCTCCTAGTCCAACTAACAGATGCCCAGAATACACAATCTAATTTATATTAGCAAATACTAAACATGATATACACCTACTTTTTGAAACATTTCTTCATGACCTGATGCACAGCAATGAAGGTTGCTGTTGTTTGCAGTCCTTCTCCAAGCCTAGTGTTAAAAGAAAAGTAATCCTTCTCAGTCCAGGCTCCAATTGCAACTGAATAAGCTTTCAGATTTTCCAGAATCTTTGCCGGCCTAAGCTGAATGAAGTACATAAGTCAAATAGCATTTAATTTTATATTCATCACTCTAGGTGGCTCTTTTGAAGGGCTCTTCAGTAATATTTTCAAAAATCACACAATTTATTAATAATGCTGGATAACAGTTAACAAGTTAGGTAAGATCACACTCAGATGTAGAGCCATTTTCCCTTGTGCATGCCCATCCCAAGGGACCAGCAGGTGAACTTCACCATCCAGATCGAAAGAACTGCTGCCCAGTGGCCCAGTGCAGCTGATGGACCAAGCACACAGCTGCCATCCCCACTGAGCCAAGCTCCAGCATACACTAAATACTAAAGGTTCTCTCCTTTTCTAACTGCTCCATTACCTCACTCTTGGCAAAGCAGCACAGGACACAAAATGGACCAGAAAATCCTTGCTAACCAACGCTCAGCCCACTTCCACTAAACTGCCATAGCACCAATATTCACTGAGCAACTCAAGTCTTCATAAAGAAATAAAAAAATTAGACCAGAGCAATTGGAGTGTTCCAGGTTAAAGCATATTTACACAACTGCAACAGTACATCAAACTACTGGGAAGTGGGTGGGAAGAGACAGATAAGTCACAGGCAAAATTTGATATGCGTGAATTATTACATATGTACGTAAGCACTTGCCCCATGTTGCAAGGCATCTGATCCAGAGTGAAATCAATCTCCAAACCACAGAATACCAGGTTGGAAGTGACCTAAAGGATTATCAACTTTTCTCAGTAAAAGCAAGGTCTAGACAAGATGGCCCAGCATCCTGTCCAGCCAAATCTTAAGAGCATCCAACATTGAGGAATCCACCACTTTCCTGGGGAAATTATTTCAGTGGCTGATTGTTTTCATTGTGAAAAATTTTCCTCTCCTACAAAAAACTTATCAAGTTCAAGTTCAATCAAATCAATATTAGCTGTGTCCACACTATAGTGTGTTAAATTTGTTCTTATACCTTTAACCAAACTTTCATCCTCTGAAAATTGTGAATTTCTGGCTTGGTTTTGTAACCATGTTGAGGGAAGAGGAGGGATGGAGAAAATGGGCTAGTAGATAATTAGTACGTGCAGGAAAAAGACAAGGAAGAACATATGAAGGAGACCAAGGAATAATGTGAAGGAAACTGAAGGATGGGGAGTAATCTGGGTAGACACTGCAAGATAGACAAGATGCAGGGATGGGGAAAATGGAACATAGCTGAGAAGTCAAATATTTAAAGACTGGGTCACGTAAGAAAAGCTAATAAAGCATTTGGCAGGAAAAAAAAATAAGATGGGACAGGACACAGAGATGCAGTAGGACTGAAGCTAAAGGGAGGGAAGAAGGGAATGAGGAGACAGAAAACAGAAATGTAATCTAGATGTACAAGTACTTTTGCATGTCTAAGTTGCACTTTTTGAGGTACACGTGGTAATGTAATCTTGCTCAGTTCTTTCCTAATCAGTCTGGACAAATAACATCAGGCAGTGCTTTCCCAGTTTCCTCTGAGTTCCCTGTGAGAAAAGTTGATGCTGTAGGAGACAGTAACTCGTTCTCAGAAATTAAGGAGACTTCACAGCCCAGCCTCCTACCAGGAAACTGTCCATGCTCTGGGGACATGCGGGGAACAAACCTGTGCTCAGATGATGCCAGTTCATGCTGCCTTTCTTGCCAGTTAAGATGCTCTCAAAGAGATAGCAAATACCACTAATAAATACAGGCATAACCCTCTGAATTTCTGCAGATGGGTTCCAAAACATTCAGATCACTTAGTTAGGAGCTTCTGAATAACTTTGACAACCGTGTGGGAATTAATGATCTTGGTTACAATTAAAAAGCCATTTGTCACTGTTTTTCATCGATTTCACATATGGAACCTAATATTTCCTTTGTGAATGACATTTATTTGACAACCTGATGCTAAACCTTTTCATCCAATTCTTGCCTGACCGCATTTGTAAAGCGCTTCCCTTCACGTTTAAGGAAGGTTGATGGCTTTTGTATCCTTATCAAAACTAGAGATACACTTCCAGTTCTGCACAAAATAAAATATTCTGTCTCCCTCTACTGGCTCTGCATTAAATCAAACCAGAAAAAGGAAAAGAAAAACTAGAAAGCAAATGTTTATTGTTATCTTAGAGAATTCTACACAGAAACAATGCTCAAATAACAGAAGATTAATACTTTAATCATAGTTTCTAAAAAAGTATTACAAGACAGAATACTAAGAATCTTTCTGAACACAGCATGAGACCCATTTCAAGTTATTATAGGTACATAGCACCACCACAGCAACACAGCTGTGACAGAGAAATTACTTTATATTTGGGAAATTTTCTACTAAAATTATTTCTTCATTGAAAATACAAGAGAATATTAACGAACTTTCTGTTTCTGTAACTTCAGCTGATTTTATATTGAATCAGATCTAAGCATTCCTGCTTGCTTCCAGCCAGACTGACTTAAAATTGATGCTTTTACTTCTAAATAAATTATAGATAATACGTGGTTTTGGTTTGGGTTGTTTGTTGGTTGTCTTTTGGGTTTGTTTTAATTAAAATCAATCAAAATTTGTGATTCAAGGAACTTCTGGTTTGCAACTTGATCAGTCAAAACATATTTAGTAATGAAAGCAAGCTGTCACTTTGTAAAATACAGGGAGATAAAAGAAAGAGATGTCTTTCGCACACTCTTTAGAGGAAAGCTGCAAAACCTTTTTTTTTTATTTTACTGAATTCTGCTTTTCTCAAATGATATAATAAGTGCATAAAGCACTCTGCGTAGTTTCTAATATGGACTTGAAACAGTTCATAGTGCTCCAGAACAAACATATGTCTTCTTACCCCAAATAAGTCAAAATCACAAGAGTAAGACAAACATGTGCTACGTTTGCCATCAAGTCATCACTGTGATCTCTCCCTTACTAATTTTCTTCATTGGAGTATTTTATTTAAATTTGGGTAAAAAAAGTATTATTAAAATGAAACTCATTCATATATCCTACAAACTAGAATTACAGCACAGTGTACTGATTTTATCATATATCCTACAGAACAATTTATCGTTCCTTTAACAGAGCCATGACCATTCACGTGCCCAACCAAAATGCATTTCACTCTGCAGTGAATTTTATTTTCTATGGTAAGACCTATTTGTATGCAAAACATGCATCACCTACTAGGGACAAGGGTCAGCAGCATAATGAGAAACACAGTAAGTTATGAAGTTGTCCCTGGCAACTGTTCTCTACATTTACTCTACCCGCCCAGGGGTTCAAATGCTGCAGGCGCTGTGCTGGCTGTCGGTGGTCCTGAGGCACAAGCAAGTCAGATACAGGCTCCCAAAGCTGCCAGGGGGCCAGGCCTCTTCTGTGCACACAGCAGAGAACAGGAGTCAGCACAGGTCTAAGACTGAGGAGTGGATGGCTCCCTATGTGAGCTGCAAAACTCACAGATCCTGAACTTTCAGACACTAAACACAGTTTTGAGCATACAGTTTTTTAAACAGTACCTGTTCTTTTCTCTCTGTAGAAACAGGTTAAAGCATGATAGACATTCAGTCAGAAAATAAGAGATCAAATTTATCAGCCCTGTAATTTCTGAACTAACTGAAATTACCACTAGGAGTTAATTTGTCAAGTAGTATTCAGAAAGGGTCAGACGGAATTTCCATCTTTTCATGAAACAGTATTTGTTTGCAATTGGTCTGTGTAGATTGCTTAAAGGTAGCATTCAAACATCTGAATGTGAACTTAAGGTTAATTAAAAACCATGGTTCTACCTCTACACAGAGATTCCACTATGTGGGAAAAAAAATATTCAGAATTTACAGTCAAATCCTCTAAACATGAAGAAAATTCCAGTAGTCTCATTTAAAAGGAGACTACAGTATATGCTTGCTTACTAGTGGCATGGAGGCCTTGGTTCTCAAGCTGACATTAGGAAAAGAGTTTTTGAGAAGAAATGTGCCTGCAGGGTACATGACAGCCAAGAACTTTCATGCCAGGTTTAAGTACAACAATGGAATGCTTTTAAATACTTAAAAATTAAATTTCACATTAATAGACAAGCTCTTAACTAGACTACATTAGCACATGCCACTACAGTAAAATTCTTTTAGTAAAGTCTTTACATGCACCTCAGAGCTCCTACAGACATTTTTATTAAAAGACCATGCTTTATTACTGTACCTGAAGATTTCTGTACCTGTCACGCTGCATGTTAATGAAAAAATAAGATGGAACATTAGGTTATTTTCACATGTCCTTTCTAAAGGCATAATTTCTATTTATTCTTACATATCATGTTACATGCAGTTTTACTTTAGCAGAACTACCAAAAAGCACTTCAGTCTATCTTAAGGTGAAAACTTTGCCAAGTCAAATAAAAAGGTTTCACTGTGCAGGTAAAAAAGACTAAACAGTGAAAGAAAAACATTTCTTCTCTTTCCCACGCACTTGCTTAGAAACCCCCAAAACACTGATGCTGATAAAGGGCTTTGAGGGAAGTAGGTTTGTTTTTACTAATACGCCTCATCTTGGATCAACTTGATAGAAAGGAGTTACAAAGAATTAACAGCTGAGGCTACAGCATCTTATCCAGCTGAGCTAGTTGAACTTTGCCTGTTTCCAGGTACCACTCACATCATTAGGAGCCAGTCATACCTAAGGAATAGCATGGCCTGGCCTCTTGACTTTAAATTAAGTGTGAGGGCTTAAAATACTGCCCACATTAATGAAGAAAACTACTTACACTAGTACACAGAAAGCACTTACAGCGTTTCTGGGAAACTGCCTGTAAACAAGCTGTGACGATGTCGCAGTTCTTCTGCACCTTTTGTACAAGCCTGTCTTTCTGCTTCAGAAGACGGAGCAGCTTTGCTGATTGGACGGAAATTCTGTTATTCAGTTCTCGTTTTATAGTTGTTAATTCATCAACATCTGCCAACAAGCAGAGAAAACAACTTCAGTACAGGCCAACACATTCACAAACAGCTTATTGTATTTGACATGCAATGGCACTTGCCCCACAGACATTTACATATACGAGCTTTCTATAAGTGACACGTTCTATTGACCGGGGTAATTCCCAGTTATAAACACTCCCAGAATCTGAGCCAAAGTCTTTAATTTTCTTTTAAACAAAAGTACTTCAATTTACTGCACAGAGTATGAATCTTAACAATTACACTGTTATAAACTCCTAGGAACAGGACAGATATAGCCAGAATATACTGATAATAATGAAACCAGGGGATACGTTTTAAATACGGTACCTTCCAGAAGCTGCCTATGCACGGACAAGATATATATTCGTAACAGATGAGGGAACATGTTCAAGAAGCTGCCTGCAAAGCTACAAATGCAACCCCAGAATGAGCTCTAAGTCGGAAATTCTTCTAGATGGCTTCAGTCATGATCTCAGTTATCTCCACTGGTCAGCCACAGTGCCACCAGACCCCTTTAGTTCATAAAATGTCTCAGCTAACTTCTAATATTCCTGCTGTTCCCCCCATAAGGTGAGCTTCAGGTCCAGAAAAGGGAGTTGTTGGGGAGATGTCTTAAGTCCATTAATTTTTCTGAGTCCTCTGCTCTGTTCTCAGAGGCTCACCCCACCAGTGAAATCCTGTGTCTTGCTTATCAAATGTTGACCTCTTCAGCTCCTCCCTGTAATAGCCTGGTACAGCTTGCCACCAGCATCTACACAGCTGCCTGCTCCCTGTAGCTAAGTTTTCAAACTATCACTTTCAATGCAATCCCTGTCCCCCAACGCTGGAAAGAAAATCAGTACAAAAAATCCCTTCTTCCGTAACCTGCTATAATGAGAAAAATACCTATGCACCCAGGAAAAGGAACTGTCAGTGGGATGGTAAACAGCTCAGCTCATGTGGCAAAACTTTTCCAATAATTCTAGAGAGCTTAAAGAAAAAGACAAATTAGGCTGAAATGACCATCAACCATGGGCTAGTGAAGAGTATGACTGCAAGGGGAGGGGAGCCACTGATAAAACAATTCTGTATTTTATAGAGACTTCCCTGTTTCAGCACCTGCTGCTCAGATGGAATTCACAATTACTTGTACCAGGAAAGGTGATTTAAAACCAGATCTATGGATTTTGAGAGCAAAAAAAAATAAGCTGCATTCCTACTAACTTATATAGTCACCACCAGAGTCATCAGGTGAGTTTTATTCTGTCCTATTCGTGCCAGTTAGCTGTCCCTGTAAAAACAAATAACTTGGCAGCAAAACTAATGAGCTGAAATACCACAAAAATGTGTTTCTGAACAAGAAAATTTCCTGTTGAGTCTCAGGTTGCCAAAGGACACACAGAAGAACTTGAGCTACATCCTAGTAACATCAGATGGCGTATCATCTCATTAAGAAGCTAAACACGGAAGCAGATAGCTGTTTGTACAGCTCTGAAAAACAGGCATATTTAGTTGCCTCTTGGGTTTTTGCCTCATCAAAAGCAAAAGTGATTAAACATCAGGAAACAAGAGGCCTTTGTTCTCTTTTCCTCTTCACTGGTTCAACTTGGAGTTGCACGTCTCACTCTTTCACAAACATGCACTGCTGAGGCTACCTAACTTTCAGAAGAATTCTTTGAAAATTTCATTTAGATTCCGATTGACTCTAGCATTTACATTTTCATTACACCCCTTTTTTTTCCCGGAAGACGTGCCAACCTCCAAATAAGCTTTACAGTCGTCCAGTTTAGTTTATGACCAGTAGAACTAAAAGGACCTGAGAAAAACAACTCTCTCCTATGACACTGTATGTGTAGCATCTCTTCTAGATTCAGAAAATAAGGACTGACTGAAAGAAAAAGAAAACGAAAAAGAAAGAAAAACTGGACATTTATTCATGGTTGTAAGAGAGGAAGAGCACCAAACTCGCAGAAACACAAGAGCTTGGGCAGTCTATCACAGAAACTAGTAGCAGACGACCCTAATTCTGCTCCTACTGCACCTGAAACAAAAGAGGGGAGAACGGCACAGGAGACGCCCTGGTTTGAAGCAGCTCTCAGCTAACAATACGTGGGAAGCTTCTGGGAGCCACGGCCATGCAGAAAGCCTGGACATAGACACAGAGACACACATAGAAACGTGCGCGCAGGCACGGAGGGCACCTTCGAGCAGGACTCCCTTGCAGGCACAGAGGGAAAGCGAGGCGGCAGGGGCAGCTCCCGGCCCCAGCGGGGCGGCGGCAGGGGCAGGCAGGCGGGGCGGGCTGTACCTTTCAGCCGCAGGTACTTGACCTGGCTCGGCCGCTGCTGCAGCTCCCGGAGGGCGGGGGAGCGGGCGCTGCCCGAGGGGGCGGCCGCCTCGGCGGCGCTGTACAGCTCGGTGAGGAGCCCGCTCACCAGCGACGAGGTGCGGCTAGACCGGCC
>VZRQ01002220.1:100289-178968 GCA_013397975.1 Machaerirhynchus nigripectus
GTGGGGCGCGGGTCGCTCCGGCCGCGGGGGTCGGCGCGCTGGGCCCAGCCCGTAGCCGGGCAGGGGCTCACTGCGGCCTCAGGCCAAGCAGCCCCGCTAAAGGAGCATCACGGTGGGGCTTCCGCGGGTGGGATGAGCCGCTCTGCGGAGCCGCCGGGGCTCTAGTGGGCCGGGGCTGGGGCCTCTCTAGAGCAGCCTCTGCTGCTGCAGGTACCCCTGGAAACTCCCCGCACTTGTGCTCGCTTGGGCCGGCTTGTGCAATCGCTGTGGCCACGCCAGGCCCTAGCGAGAAGGAAAGGGCACTCTTAGTGTCTTGCCGGGGTGGTGCCTAAAAGCTGTGGTGATGGGCTTTTTATCCAGGCAGCCTGCTTCAAGTCCCTTGCTTTGCCTGGCATTCTTACATTTTTGGCTGATACCCTTTTGGTGCTTTCCTTTCAGACACCCCTAAAGAAGACTAATGCTCTCATTGCGCAGATGGGCATAACCTTTGTAAATGCAGTAAGTGTTTGCATTAATGCTCTGAACTTCTGAGGTGTGTGCATTTATGTATTTTGTATCTTGGGTCATCTGAGATCTCAAAAAATGGTAATAGTTTTATGAAGCCTGTATATATGGATGTGGGTTTTTTAAATTAAATTGCTTCCTACTTTTAGGTCTCAAAATGATTATAACTTAAGGTGATGTTCAAAATCGGTGAAGTTTCACTTTCTGAAAGCACTTCCTTAATCTGTAAAGTAAAACTGCGTAGTCTGAATATTCGTATTACAAACTGAGAAGCATTAAAGAAGCTGCTCTAAACTTCCATCAGCTTCATGCGCAATGAAAAGTCGTTTCACTCTTTTCATATTCTAGTGTATCTCTATGGCTAAAATAATGGAGTGAGTCAATGATCAAACAGTATTTTATTGGATTCTTGCCCCATCTAAAAACCATATCCAATCTTGTGGTGAGAAGTTGAAGGGCATGTGCTGCAGGGACCTGAAACTGGCTTCATGTGCAGTTTTTCGCTAGTGAAAATACTTGGGACGTAATTCTAGGTGTCCTGAAAGAAGCAGGTTTTACTGTTGGTGAGCAGTTTAACCAACCTGTTAGCTGATATTTGAAAACTGTGAATTTTGACATAAAATTGTTTCACTATGCCACTGTTAAATCTCCTCATTCTGTTTTTCCAGTATGTTCCCAGTGCACTTTGCTGTCCCAGTCGAGCTAGCATTTTAACAGGAAAGTATCCACATAATCATCATGTTGTCAATAACACTCTGGAAGGGAACTGTAGCAGCAAGTTATGGCAGAAGATTCAAGAACCATATACCTTCCCAGCGCTGCTCAAAGCTATGTGTGGTTATCAAACGTTCTTTGCTGGAAAGTATTTAAATGAGGTATTTGGTGTCCTTTTTTTTTTGTGGCTTGTTTTAAAATTTAAGTGTCCACTGAGGCAGATTCACTGGGAGAAGAGGTATTTTCAGAGCTCTTTTACTGCAGTTACCCAACACTTTCTTATTGACTCACTTGTATGTGTGTCCTTTAGGTTTTTCATCTTTTTAACTAGGTTACGGTTTCTAGTAGTTTATAATAAGATGTAAAATTCAGCACCGAAAGCTCTAAGGTTAGATGTTCCTCTTGTATGATGGAATTGGATTTGAAGCTAGATGAGGTACAGGGTTCTTAACAGCAGGTTTTCTTTGCATCTCATGGTAGAAAACGGTGGTATGATAGAACAATGGAACATGAATTTTCCTAGCCAGGCATGAATTTGTGTTTGCTGATGTTCTTGAGGCAGCAAGGGGAAGGGAAACTTAACTGGCTTCCTCTGAGCATCCCTTGACTCAGCAGAGTCTCTCATGCCTGCAGTTAGGCGGGCCATGTAGATGGGAGAGGGCAGCCCTGAGAAAACCCGTTGTGTTGCTCTAAGACACTCTCTGTTTTGAGTTTGGCACTGACTCAGCAGCTGCTTTCTCTTTTTTGCTGTCTTAAAGGCCAGTTGTTGTAGATGACTTGGCAGTGAGGTGGAAGGGGCTAGCATTACTTGAAGTTCCTACTGCGATTGGGGGAAGATGAAGGAAGCTGTTGGTCTATGTGGAATTCTCTTTAGTATCTTGTGAACGGTTATCACAAAGCCTACGAGTGTCTTGTCACATGGATGTTTTGATCACCTCTCATTATCTGATGATGTATGCTATGTTCTTGAGGATCTCTGTGTATTTTCACATGCAGAATAGAGCAGGCAATAATAATTAAATTTTACTGATGATTACCAAGCTTTCAGTTACTGTCTAGTTATTGAACCCTGGTTTCTTTAACAGCCCCTACATGTGTTTTTATATGCATATATATGTGGTTTTCCCCATTCTGAAATTGAATTTGGCTTAACATGGTTTCTAAATAGTGTTGAATAAAGCACGTGAATATGAAACATTATGTCTAGCTTTGATTCATCATAATTGAAACTGTGAGTCATGATCTGTCTTTTTTCAGTATGGAGCAGAGGATGCAGGGGGAGTAGGTCACGTCCCTCCTGGATGGAGTTTTTGGTATGCTTTGGTATGTGACCGTTCTTTTTTTTTTTTAATGACTTAATTTTGGTTGCTTTGCAATCCAGCTCATGTTCTGACTTTGCTGGTCATGAAAGAGCAGGAAAAAAAACTTCTAACAATTTAATGCAAATTTTCTTCCCCTTTTTCCTTTATTGCGCATCAGATCTGTGGCTTTTACAAATGCTACTCCTACTGAGTGCCTCGAGGAAAAAAAAACAATTTGTAAAGCCAAAGCACTGTGAGATAGCACTAAAACCAGTTTTGTTGATGGAGACCACTTCTGAGCATATTTGCAGTATCCTTATGGCAAATGCTCATACCTATTCGATAAATGCTCACGGGCAATTAATTTGGACTATTTCAAGTAATCAATGTACACGTTGCTTTGCATAAGTGTCTGTGACACTTTTCTTTTTCACAGGAGAAAAACTCAAAGTACTACAACTATACTCTCTCAGTAAATGGCAAAGCACGAAGGCATGGCGAGAACTACAGTGTAGATTACCTGACAGATGTACTGGTAAGAAATTTTGCAATGCATGGTACAGAAGCTGCTTATGACCAGATAATGCTTCGTGCTGGGGACTTGGGGAAGGGTGGGATAATTTGTTAGGCTGTACTAGTTCACAAATGGACAATTGTATTGTTGTGATGGTGGGTGGGCATTTATCAGCAAAGCAAGATTCTGAGTGTATTTAGAAATGACAGCTTTGTGTTTATGAGCTGTGGAGAGGAGAGGGATTCCAGCTGGCCATTTGCTAGCCAGTAGCCTCACTGAGGAGTTAATACTGACTGCTTTGCTGCAGGAGGAACAGGTAGGCAGAGATTTAAATTACTTCATAGAAGAATATGTTTCATGATAATATGCAGCTTCTGTAACAGATTAACTGGGCGAAGATTTCAGCAGGAAGCATGTAAAAATAAACTTCACACCATGTTTTATTTCTTACGTATTATGATGTGTTAGTATCTTGTGGTCTCCCAACTCCATCAGGCTGATAACTTGTAAATATTAAAGACTAATCAATTCTTCATAGTATGTGAGGGCAATGTGCAGCTGACCAGGAGAGGTTTTAGCCTCTTTATCCGCATAAAGAGAGGTAACAAATATGTCAGATACTTTAAGGAAGGTTGGAAGAGTTACTTTAGCTCTCTTAAGGCCCTGTTTGGCAAGTAGCAGAAGCTGAGGGGGAGGGGGAACGGCCCCCTGTCTGCCAAGCTGGAGTCATAGTTTGATGTGCTGTTACAGTGTATAGGTTGGTACTGCAGCACTCACAAAAATTCTTCACTAGAGATGTCTCCTCGTGCAGCCTTGTAGTGTCTCATTGAGATCCTGAGGAGTTTCGTTCCACTGGGTGCTAGAACACAGACAGCTGCTCACTAGCAGCAGCACTGATTGATGTTTCTTAGAGTACTGAACAGCTGTCTGATTAAATTTAGATTTACATCGTCTAAAGCTAGATTGGAATTGATAAGCCAGAAGTGAGACTATCCTATTACTGGCATTGTACTGGGTTTTTTTGATCCTTCAGCAGCTTGTAAGCATTTTGTCCAACAGGTCATTGTTGCATAAACTGCTTATTTCTGCTATGTTACCTGTTGATACAGCAGCATATTATGATTTTCAGTGTGTTGCAGTCTACTTTCTTCCTGTAGTTACCGAACATGTATTCAGCATTTCAGAGACAGCGTTTAATTCACTTGCAGGGCAGCGCACAGGAGTAGATTGCTTATGCAAAGTTACTCTGTTGCTTGATGTGATCCTCAAGCTTTCTCCTCCTAAGGGCACCTGGGTACTTGAATCTGGTGTTAAGAATCCAAACACCTGAATCCTTTTGCTGCAGTTCTCACCTGTTGCAGTTTAAGCTCCTAATGAAATCAAAGTTGACTACCATTATGAGTTTCTGAATGGTTCTTATCCTTCCTTGACTCTGCTGTCACGTAACTGAAGTTGAGCCCTACTTGCTTAGATGCTAAATTTAGAAGGAAGGAAGAGGGAATTTCTGGTGTATTTTTTTTTTTCTAGAGAAAGAAAAGGATATCTAAAATGGGGTATCCTAATCAGGCAAGAAAAAAGTATTGCAAGATTTGAATACTGAAGAATTCAACTACAAGTAATATCTTGGAAGCTTAAATTTTAAAGGCTGACCTAGCTAGGGGAGGTAAAAATGGAACTCGCTAGTTGAAGTTGTGTATAGGCTGAAATGAAAATGAAAGTGCAGTGAAGTGGTGTGAATGAGTATTTTGGTACTGCTCTTCGCTAGACTTTGTCTTCACCCCTTGAAATCTTGCAGCTTGCTGTAGAATGAGCACAGGCTGTAAACAGTGGGGATGAATTTTTTTTTTCAGAACTATTGTTATTTCAGAAGAAAGTTGAAGCTCCTAAACTGGGGTCTGTCAGACAGGAGATGACATATGAAAGTCTTAGACTTGGACTATGTTGAAGAAAGCTCTGATTTTACTTGATTAAACCAGAGTATAGGTGGATTTTGTTGGTGCTTGGAACAGGCACAAACATGTGGTGAGCTTTCCAGGCCTAATTATTGCAAGGGTCTGAAGCAGAAAGTCGTTTGGAGATGTGGGAAAAATTATTTGTTTAATATGAGCACTTTGGATTTTTTTTATCATGAGCTGCTGTTCTAGACATTTGTAGATGAGCAAGCAGTAAAATTTTGAAATAGTTTAAATGTTTGTAGTATTACTTAGCTCTACATAAGTTGTGAATGTCTAGTTTGGATTTGTCAAGTACTTGCTGTTTTCCTTTGGGGCATGACTTTTCTTCTCCAACAACTCTGTTCTCAGGCCAACATGTCATTGGACTTCTTAGAGTACAAATCTAACTTTGAACCATTCTTTATGATGATCGCCACCCCAGCACCGCACTCCCCTTGGACACCTGCTCCACAGTATACAAAGAGCTTTCAGAATGTCAGTGCACCAAGAAACAGCAATTTTAATATTCATGGCAAGGTAAGCTAACGAGCAAGAACCTGTATAGGTTATTCTACTTTGTGAGAGCAGAAGGCAGGGACCCTGACTTGCATGTTAGTGGTTAGAATAGACGAGTACTATGACTACTGGTTGTTTAATCATGTTAAATCGGTCTGTCAGGGTCAGATAAGTTCATTTTGACTTTGAGATATTTGCACACTAATGTCTTGTAAAGAAAAACAACATAGTGGCAAAAGTGATATGGTAGTACAATGGAATTATGATGGATAAAGATAAGAATGAATTCTGTGTCCCATTTCTAGACTCTTTTGAAGCTCCTAAAAATTCCTTATAATTGCATACTGAGCTATGTTCAGGGGAACACATAGGTAGTGTGCTGCTCAAAGGCTTGGGTGAAGAATGGCAGGAGCCCTGTCTTCCTACACATATCTGCTTGTGGATGGGCAGTCCATTCCTTGAGCTTAAGGCAAAGCTGCCCTGAGGTGAAAAGCAAGTCAGACTAATCAGAGGACTCTGAAATCATGAATCATATGGCCCAGGGTCACTAAGTGCTTTGAGAACTTGCCTTTCATTTGCTAAAATAACCTGTACCCAGAATTGCTGGGCCTAATGTTACAAACTCAGACATCCTTGGGACAGAGCCGTACCTTCCACTGCCAGCAAATATGGTCAGATACAGTTTAGCACAGACTTATCTGCTGTGGTTTACTCTGCCAATAAGTGAATTTCACAAGCAGTTAATTTGGTGAAAACTTACGGAAGTTTTGTATTTTTGATTCAAGTAGTTTAAAATATAGAACCTGCTGCTGTTCAGTGTTCAGTTATTTCACTTCAAGATTTGCTTCTAATCTTAAGACGGAGATAACCTTGCCTAAATGCGTATCAGGAGCCCAGTCATACCTCAGGTCACTGTGACTCTTGTAGTACAGAATGAAACTTGTTTTTAGCTGAGGACCGTAGCTTGCAAAATGACCATGTGCTTATCAGTGTGATAGAAAAACATGAGTGAAAGGGGAGAAAAGGGCTGCAGGCAATAAAAAATACTTTAGCCCAAGCTTTTTAAGTTTCAAACTAGGGAGTAGGAATCAGACTGAGGTTTTTTCTTCCATGAAGGGATTCCAGATTTTGTCTTAAGACTCCATTACTGTAATAGAGTGCTTTTAAAATAGTGATTTAGAAGTAACTTGACCAGTGAAGTCAGCAGCTAGCAAAATACACACTGTGGAGTTCCCTTATGTGGTGTAAAAGCTCTGCATATGTATGTATAACACAGAGGAAAATGCTAGACTTAATGTTTGGCAATTAATATCTGTGGATACAGCAGCTTTACTAGAGGAACAGACTAATATTACCTTCCTTCCCAGGTAACAGCTAATGTGCATTTCTGCAGTTGGCAGTGTTGTAGTCTTGAAGCCTAACTCTTCTTGGAGCTTCAGTGTTTTCTAGAGCTTCACTGTTCTCTAGGGCAAGCATGATTCCTGCAGTAGCAGTAAACATGTACATAGGCTAAGACCCTCACTGATGTTGTAATGCTTGCTTGACAGTCTTGGATTGTACAGCCTTGATTCCTAAATGAATGTTGCCTCATTTTTTATACTCGATGTGGGCAAGGGCTACTAAGAGGAACTCTTTAGGCAGACTCGCCACATGAAAAATAGGAATTAAGCTCTTGTATACATCTGAGTACACCAGTCAGAGTCTGAGTTTAACTTCTGCTTTGGCTTCTTAGCTATGAATTGTATGAAATGATCAGCAGCTGTCTGGATTCCCAAGCAGAATTATTAATAGTCCAGATGAGTTTTATCTAAGCTGTTCTAAAAGAGAAGTTGATTAAGATACGTGTTGGGTATTTCCCTTGCATGCCTTGTTTTTCCTGCAAATTCAGAGCACAGCTGTGTTCTGATTCTGCTGGCAATATATTGTATATTGTCTCAATCTCCAAAAATTTATCCAGGAATGGAGCATAGGGAGGCAGCAGGATTGGTGGACTGCTTCGTATGTAAGTGCTGAAAGAGACTTGACAGGGACACAGATTTGAGAACTTAGTCAGTGTGACGTTTCTTGAAATCCACAAAGGTGTTTGGGTGCTGTGTGAAGTTTTTGAAACTTCAGAGAAAGGTCGGAAGAACAAAATACTCAGAGGAGGATTCTGCTGCACTAGGTGACTTACTTGCCTGAGTTGCCTGGTGTGGTTGTGCCTTACAATGCTCCTCTCCTAAGCACACCTCCTGTGAAAGGTGGCTGGTGCACAGGTGATGTTTCCAGCTCCTTTGTTCTCTGAAGAACTTCTGCTGAGCTGAAGATAGGATTTGTGATGTATTTTCTCACTTTTTCTTCTCTCAGCTCAGATAGACTGTGTCTCTCCAGAGAATTGTTCTACAACTACTATAAAAAAGCTGAACAACTGAATTAAAGTAAACTGGACACAGCATTAAGTCTCCATGCCAAAAATCTTTCCTTCCGTAGTCAAGAGCAGAAAACAGGGGAACTGAGTAACTGGAGGAGATATGAGTCACTTTGTTGTGAGTCCCTAAAGCCTGAGCCCTTCAGTCATTCACTTGTGACAGGGGGGAAATTGTGTAACAAAAGGCTCTACAGAGAGGAGTGACCAGCTAAATACAGGCTCAAGCTGAGGGAGATGAGTGGGTCATCTCTGACCTACTAAATGAAAAAGCATAAAGCTGCACTGACATGACTTTACTCTTTGTTCTGATCCCCACTAATACTAACCTTCTGGTTGTTCATAACAGACCTTCCCATGTATTTGTAGAGCAACTGACCCAGCTCAGACTGGTCCTTCGATGTGGGAGTATCACTTTTTATATTAATTACATCATCTCCTTTACTTTGGGGGCATAGGTGAGGAAAGAAAGAAAGGGGCTGTTTCTGAAAGTTGGGGTTACATCTAGAAGAATCCATGATGCTGCAGCTAAAGAAATGCTCTTGTTTCAGAGTCAAAATCTAAATAAAATGGTAATGTTCTGCTCCTTTCAGTAGTCTCCAGCCCTGATTTCTTAGACTGCTGACAATCTGATAGTGGCACTGTTACAGATATTTGAACTCACCTGTTTATAACTTAAGTGATTCTAATTGCTTCGGGTGCAGGAGCTTTTCCCCACCTTGTTGGGATGCTCACCAATATTAGTCCCAAAAGTACCTCACTTTTGACAACCAAGTCCAGTCTCACAATGATGCTCAGTGCTTCGGATTGTTTTCCTCAGACCTGTCTTAGGCTACCACACTTTTGTAAGTCTGAGAGAGCTTTCCCTAGATCCTTTCACAGTTCTCTTCCCTGAACTGCTTTGAAAAGATCCGTATCTATTTTCCTCTCATCAAGGGCTGAGCATAAT
The DNA here is from genome assembly GCA_013397975.1 of Machaerirhynchus nigripectus. Classification (NCBI taxonomy): domain Eukaryota; kingdom Metazoa; phylum Chordata; class Aves; order Passeriformes; family Dicruridae; genus Machaerirhynchus; species Machaerirhynchus nigripectus. The sequence continues at coordinate 109,126 of VZRQ01002220.1, forward strand.
GGGGCTGTAATGTATCTTACTCTTGAAACTTAGATTTTACTTCACCAGCAGGGAAAATCGGAGTCAGGTCAGTTTGATAGCATTGCCTGACTTTTTCACAGGAATCATTTTTGTAACTGCTCTAAGAAAGGTTTAAAACCTGATACTTCTCTTGTACACTAATCTTTGTTAGTTTTCTTTTCTTTAGAACAAGCACTGGTTAATTCGACAAGCAAAGACTCCAATGACCAACTCTTCGATACAGTTTCTTGATGATGCTTATAGAAAGCGGTAGGAATTTTTTTGTTGCTTAAGGTTTCTAATCAGAATTTGTAATGTGGGGATTTTTTTTTAAAAGTTCTAGTAAATCTGACAATCAATGTCAGATTACCTGTAATAGTTCTCTGGCACATGTCTCAGAAGACCTCCTGACTTTGTTGACGGTTTGCAAATAAACTTGTCATTGGCTTCAGAAATACTTTATTCACAAATGCTGCCATTATTTGTCACAAAAAACATCAATTGCACTTGGTCTCTCTATTGCTTTTCTTTCAGTGCACAGCAGATTTTCATTTAAAAATGGCCTTACTTTTTACTTCACTTAATTGCAGATTCTTACATGATGTACATCAAATGTGGTTGATCTGTCTGCCAGCTAATCTGATTTATTAATCTTGGCTCTCAGTCTGTACATGGGAATACCTGACTGGCCAGGGGAAGTGCTTGATTCCTTTTTATAAAGCGGATGTGGGGAGTAATGTGTAGACATGACTTGTTCCTCTTTTTAATAGAAAGCAAGGGTATTTGTTTACACCGCAGATGTATTTTCTTTAAAAGTTTTGAAACAAACATTACCTTAACTTAAAGTATTGAACTTCCTTTTGAGCAGTTACCAGGCATTATCTTGTCACTTTGGAGATGGAAACCCAAGATTTTTAAGGCTCTTGCTTTATAAAACGGAAAGTAAAATTATGCAACAAAATCTTAAGTTAAGCCAAGAGACAACAGAATCCACAAATTGAATAGCTGTAGTTAATTCAGCATGGTACTAGTGTGTGGAGGCTAGTGGAAGCAGTCGTTTTTCTCAACAGCAAACCCCATGACAAAGAAAAGAACTTGTAGCTCGCGAAGGCTTTAGTAACACTGAAATAATGGAACCTGACATTCCATGAGTCATACAAAACGGCTGGTACAGTTTTCAAGCAGAAAGGATCCCATAAAGACAACTAAAGCCATAGTTGTTTTGCATTTTAATATTAAACTACATATAAAGAGCTAGTAACAAGTGACCTTGCAGGAGATAATTGACTCTTTGTCACTGTGTTGCTTCAAAGTTGGTCTTCGCTGTCTCCAGATAAGTAATCAGCATTTTGATGTCTTTTGCAGACACTACAGAATAAAATCAACAAGAACTGAGGACAAAGTCTATTTCTATCTTTAACTGCAGCGTTAAAAAATCTGGTGTAGTAGTCTGTGAAGTTTGTTCTCAGAATTTGTAAGCAAAATAATTCATTTACAGTGCATATACTGTTGACTGGAAAGGATATAAATGCCCTACTTGCAGTCAGGGTTATTCCAAATTTTTCACATTCTAATATGAAGTACTTTGTTTCTGTATAGGTGGCAAACTCTGCTGTCAGTAGATGACCTGATAGAGAAACTAGTGAAGAAATTGGAAGTGAATGGAGAATTAGACAACACGTACATCTTTTACACATCAGACAATGGCTTCCACACTGGTAAAATTTTCACTGCTTGCTGCTTATTTGTAGAAGATCCAGGAATTGCATAACCTTTCACCGTCATGGCCACTCCAGAAAATGGGAACAGCAGCTGTGGAAAACTATAGGCATGAGAAGCACTGATTTGAATTGCAAAACAATCTGGAGTTGCAGTGTGGGGTGTTTGGAGTTATTGTTGATTTTTGTTTGGTTGTGGTTTTCAGTATTAATCTCTACCAGTGTATCCTGGTATACGTAAAATTAGGACAGAAATGAAGGAAGGGTCTCTATGTTCTATAGGAAGAGTTGGTATAAGAGGGTTAACCAGTAAAAATCTGTCAAAGCCCTGTCTGTATCATGCTGTACAACTAAAAGTGCAGTATGTAAGATCTTAAACTTTGTAAGATACAGCTTAGACTTTGAAGCAATCTCTTCTGTCCTCCAGTTTGTTAATGTAGTTCAGGTTCAGAACCTGTCTTCTCTAAAAATCTACTGATGGCAATTATGTGCCCATAGCAGAGGGGGATGGAACTAGATGATCTTTGTAAGGTCCCTTCCAACCCAAACCACTCAATGGTAACACAAGGCTTATAGTGTAAAAAAGAAGCCATTTAACTTTTTTCATCTTCTATTGTTTAGGCCAGTTTTCTTTGCCAATAGACAAACGGCAGCTCTATGAGTTTGATATCAAAGTTCCATTGCTAGTTCGAGGACCAGGGATAAAACCAAATCAGACAAACAAGGTAAGAAAGAAGTGAAATCCCAGTACAGATTTATTTTTAATGTTGTTTCACAGTTACCACTTTAGCTACTAACTTATTGCTCTGCATATATGTGTATCAATGAAATGAAATACAGAGTGGTAGAAAGTGCAAAGACCTCATTATAAAAAGCTGTCTGTTCTCACTTGAATCAAATCAAGCCATTGCAGGCCACAAAAGGAAATGAATTTTGAACTCACTTCCAAGTTCCCTACCATTGCTTTTCAATGTTGCAGGATTCATTAGCCCATAAAGATGAAATTAGATAGGGTTTAGATGCACCTAAAATTATGAGTATTTAAGATAGGTTCTGAATTTCTGAAGTTAAGATCTTCTCACCCTGCAGATGCTTGTTGCAAACATTGATTTGGGTCCCACTATTCTGGATATTGCGGGATATGACTTGAATAAGACCCAGATGGATGGGATGTCACTGTTGCCGCTGTTGGTAAGTAGGGACAGGGATAGTAACTGATGATTCTTGCAGGGTAATTCTTCAAAGTCAGTGTTACTTCCTTTGATAGATTAGGTTGACTCATAACCCAGATTCTTCCTTTGATGTTGTTTCCACATGGGATGCTCATAGCTGAGTGTAAAAAGTAGGTATGCTGTTTAAATGCAGATATATTTTCATAAGCACTGCAACTTTGTGGTCATTTTATAATAGAAAGTTGTCATCCTTTGGCTAGTTCTCACATTTGTAATAATTCCTGTTTTGAAGCCTGTATGTTGTTTCCACCTTACATTCTCCTTCCCCTTTTCCTTAGCATTTCTCAGCATAGGAATAGGAGAAAAGCAGATTGTTCTTACTAAATCTTTGGTTTGACTCCATTTTCAGTAGAACTAGTGTTTCCTGCCAAACTCTAGAAGAATGCGTGTGGTTTTATAAAGTAAACTTGACCTTTCTAATAGGTGAGCAGAAGCCTATTTAAATAAAGCTGCTTGCAGTTGATCTGTTTAGTTTTAATTAAATTTAGTCTATAAATAGAAAGCAGCTTACTTGGAAAGTAAGCTTGGAAAGATCATCCAGACTTAAAATGGTGCTTTGCTCTTAAAACCTTGTATCCAAACCTTAAGCTGTTCTTTAGACAGAAGCAGGTAAAAGGCACCTGTTTTAAACTCTGGTGGAATTAAATCTGAAACTCACTGTTTTGCTGCATATGCCTGTGATGGTGCTGTATATTAACTATAAACTTCCATCTCCCTCTGTCTTTTAAAATGCAGTTACAAATAGACCAGCTTAAAACCTAGCTGTTTCTTTTTTTGTTTGGTTGGTTTTTTTTGCCAAGGGTAACTTTTTCCATCTGTTATGGTAATGTGATACAAATCAAAGGGAAAGAGTGCTGTTACAGGGATCTTGTCTGTAGGATAGTAGTATCTGGCTGTGTGGCTCCTGCTTGGTATTACTGCATGATCCTTTATAAATTGAAGATAGTATTTTAAGTCCTCACAGGAGGGTGTACTAATATTTTTGGAGTTTAAGCCTTATCTTCCAGTTACACAAGACCTTCTAACCTAAAGCTAATTATTTAAGACTGATACTGCCTAGTAAGCAGTGGGCAGTGTTAGTGTTATTCCAAGCACGGAGAATTTCTTCTGTTTCACAGTACAGTAGATAACAAGTTGTGTTACCTTCTTGTAGAGAGGAGAAAAAAATGTCACGTGGAGATCAGACTTCTTGGTGGAGTACCAAGGAGAAGGATACAATGGCAGTGATCCTACCTGTCCTGGCCTAGGACCTGGAGTCACAGTAAGTAAGACAAAATCTGTTAATACTAGGAAATAGCTGCTGAATTAAACCTGTTTGCTGTGTGGGCTAACCTGGTTCTGAATGTAAGCTCCCAGCGTGGTGTTAAGTAGGAGGCAGCCCTGTAGGTCCTGTGCAGCCTGTGACAATCGAAGGAGATGTCCAGCCGTGTGGAACCGACACGTCCATATGACCACAGAGATCACAAAAACCCTTTCAGTGGGAATCTATGGAGCCGCAGGGCTGGAGACTGATGCAGGAAGGTGTGGGCTTAAGTCAAGTGTGTGGCAGTGACATAATGTTCTTTCTAAACTTTCAGTAACCTTATTGCACAATTCTTGCTGTAATTTTATTTATTTAAGTCACTAGCTGCTCTCTAAATCAAAGCAGGTTTGCTTTGCTTTACTAGAGGAAAACATCCCATTGGTGCTGTCTTTAGTAGTGTGTTGTGCTGTTCTTTTCTGTGTATGTACCTTCGCTTCCCAGACAAAATGCACTTAATCATGGTGAGTTTAATAACAACAGCAAGTTTTTGTTTAAAATCCCCAGTGGAAATTTGCATGTGTTAAATTAGGATCTGGGTGTTCATCAGTTAGCTGCAGTTAGGATGAGCTGGTACAGACTCTAGGAAAAGTTTGTTTTCTGCCCTGAAGTTTCTGTTTGCTGCTTGCTTTACAGCACTGCTTCCCGGACTGCGTCTGTGAAGATTCCTATAACAACACCTACGCTTGTGTAAGGACACTGTCGGCCTCCTGGGATCTGCAGTACTGTGAATTTGATGACCGGGAGGTAAGTCTGTGTCTGACTAGCAGATGTCAACTGTTCACAGTGGTGTGTCTGTCTGCACTCTTATCAGCTCTCAAGGTTTCCATGAAGTACTCTGAAAAGCAGACTGGCATTGCTTGCAGGATAAGCAGTGAAGTACTTATCTCCTAGTGAGAATGTTTGACCAAAACTGTAGTGGGCTTCTGGAAAGAAGGAAAAAAAAATGTGTGGGAGGGGGATGAGGCCTAAACTATGATTATTACCTTCTGGTATCACCTAGCAGCCTCACCGGGAGCTGTGCTGGACTGATTTCAGGTCTCTCTCTTAGCCTAATTCCATGTGGCAGTCTCTTTTGAACAACAAGTATTTTCTGGTAACATAAACACAGCAGAGGTACAGTGTTCAACTCTTCTACTTGGGAAGACCTGAAATTCCCTGATTTCTCTTTTATTATTCGCTTGTTTGTCTGGCAAAAATAGCAGTAAAGGTACAACTGTGAGAAAGGACTCTAACCTTATCTTGAGTTTTTTGGGTATATGGGACATAATGTCCCCCCTTCACAGGCTGCTCAGGTCTCACTAGGGGAGCACAGGCTGTATGTACAAAAGGTGGTGTGTTACAGGGCTGATCTTTAGTTGTACTTGTTTGCACATAGCTGCTCCAGTGAGGATGTGGGGTTTGAGGCAGTTGGGTCACAGATCTAACAAACTGTGCTGTCAGCAGCTGTGCAGTCACAGCATGAACAGCAGGTATGCCCAGTAACGTGCACCACACAATGTGTTTTATGGTAGTCTACAGTGAGCAAATTAAGCTAGGGGGGTAAATCCCACAAGATGGTTTTGCAGTTAGGTAGTGTGAAAAGCTGTACAGGAAACCAAAATATCAATTAGCAGACCCTACCTTCTGTTTTTCCCCTTTCTGACAAATTAAGATCAAGTTAAACAAGTCTTGTGGATTTCTTTGTAAAAGTAGACTCCGAAGCTGACTCAATAATACATTTCATGTCACTTTTCATGGGATTTTTCTACCAAGAGGGTATGGCTGTGGCATTTTTGGGTCACTGCTTAACTGAGCTAGCTAAAATAAAACCAACAATACGGGGAAGGTGCAACAATGTGGCTTCTATAACCTTGCAGTGAACCTTGTAAAAAAAAAAGGCCGAAGTCTGTCCAGATACATCTTTTTTAAAGTTAGACACAACTCAGCCAGTTTTTATCAGTATTATCTGCAGTCAGGCCTCCTACTCTAGGACAGACAAAACCGCAGCTAAATTCTTGAGATACTTTTGACCAGTATTTGTCCCACAGAAGTGTCTAGAGATTTAATGTACCAAAAAACAAATCTGGCCTAAAATCTTCCAGACAAACCTCAAAGCACGTGCACACAGAATAAGCCTTTTCTGTTTGAGGCTGTAGCATACTTGTATTCAGCATATTTTGTACATGAAGTCAAGACACCTGTCTGGGTCTGACAGCTCAAGTATCTGATGAGTATAGAATGTTGATGTGATGGTCATGAAATTACGTATTTTGAGATCCATTAGTGAAAAGACTGCTAGCTTAGCCAAGGCCTCTTACTGTGGTCTTACAGTCATAAGACAAGTTTCATATATGTGTTGGAAATTAATCTGCAGTAGCAGGTGGGTACTTTAGGTGAAAGTAGAAACTTTTCCAACGAAATTGTGCTACTGCAAAACTTTGCTTTGCTTGCACACTATGGTCTTTGACCACTTAGCTGCATGGCTGAACACAGCTTATTTATGTGTGGGGCTGCTGCAGTGGAGTTCAAAATAGCATTTGAGACTATGTGCTGCCATAAAGTATTCTTTTCAAATAATATGACTGTTAATTAGCATTCAGGACTTAATACAGTGCAGGAACTTTCTTATGCAGGTGTTTGTGGAAGTGTATAACTTGACTGCAGATCCACACCAGATCAATAACATTGCTAAAACAATTGATCAAGAAATTCTAGAAAAGATGAACTATCGACTAATGATGCTGCAGTCTTGCTCAGGAGCAACGTGCCGTACACCAGGTGTCTTTGATCCCGGGTAAACACTTGTCCTCTTCATTATTATAACACTTTTATTTATAACTCTGTGTTTTTTAAATTAGGCTTTTATAGAGAGCATTTGTGATGGAATATATTGTCATACATACTGTTGTTTAATAGAGGTGTCTTCTTGATGCTTCTATTTTTAATGCTTGATCTATATTTTAACTTACCAAGTATAACTTTGATGGTATGAATACTAGTACTTTAATGTTGTCAGACACTGTTGATGTAGCTGTACACTTCAGCTGTTCTGAGTCAGTCAAGAGACTGACCTCAGGTTTGCCTGCAAACCAGGAAAAGCTCTGCTGGTTTCCTTTCGGCAGGCATTTTCCAAGTACTAGCTCTGATTGTTCCTGGAGATGCTGTTAGCAAGAACATTTCCTGCAGGACCTGAGCTGTATGTATTAGCTGTTGGAAGTAAATAGCACTTTGTCCCTCAAAACTCAGTCATTAATCATTTATATCGAAGCTTTTTTAGGCAGTATTTAAAATATCCTTACAGTGTCCTTAAAGTGCTACATAAGCTTGTCATTTGGGACACCAAAGCTTTCTGTTAGAATGTAGCTCCTGAATGATGTTAAACATGGCCCTATGCTGCTGGTACATTGTAGCTAGGATTTATTTCTTTGGAGACTCAGCTTTTCGGTTGTGTGTTGTTACAGTTTATCTGTTGTAATAGAGAGAAACTGTCACTGCTGCGAACTGCTGAGAAAGCAGCTTCTCACATAGCCTTGTACCAGAGCTCTTCTAGCGCAAAGCTCTCTCAGAAGTGCTGGTCACTGCAGGCCAAGCAGCTCACACTGTCTCTGTTCCTCTCTCCAGGTACAGGTTTGACCCACGGCTCATGTTCAGCAATCATGGCCTGCGGGCTCGGAGGTTTTCTGCACAGTTCTTGTAAGACCCATAAGAGCCTCTTGCAATGGGCTCCTACTGACCAGTTTCTTCAGTGACTGCAGCAGGTCTGTCTCTGTTAACTTTCGCTGATTACAGCTGGAAGACTTTCAATGGGCTTTTCAAACCCTGTTTGGAAGGAAACCCCTTGTCTTTAGCTGGTTGCCTTGTGCAATATATATATTTTACAGCTGAACTCTAACTGTAAATTGTTAGACACAGCTAATCTGTCTTGCTCAGATCGTTGATTACCACCTTTGTCTTTCAAGTACCTTTTCATATCACAGGCACAGAGGTGAACCTCTGCCTATGAATCTGAACAGTTTATTTTGTTCTAAAAAATCAATATATGTGTATTTGAGTCAGGTTAGATAGGCAGGTGCTATTGCACAGTAATGCTCACCCATATTCAGTGTCACAGACCTTCTCAAAAGCTATGCTTAATAATAGGTTTCCTGTATTGAGCTCCAAGCTGGTAATGACAGTAGCAAACTCGCCCAAAAGAGAGTAGGAGTGCAATAGTCAAAAGCGTAGGCTCTGACTAGCAAGTGTCTTGTGCAGAATTAAAACCCATCTGCTAAATAGTCTCTTTCAGTGAGACCACTCGAGATGATATGAATTTTGTAGGACAGCGCTGGTAGCTTGCAAACAAGAATGTAATTTCAGCCTCCTTCTGGTTTGAAATGCTGGGCTGGGTTACTATGTACTACTGAAAAACCTCTTAGGGTTTAAGATAGACTGACTTCCTTGTGAGTTAAGAGAATGTTGAGACTAACAAGTATTCAAGTAAGTGTGCCTGTGCTTTGAGCTAACTCTTAATTCTATTTTTAATACACAAACAGAAGTAATAATAAAATAAACAGAATCCAGCAACCAGGGCACCACAGTAGAGGTGATCTGTCTCTAACCTCCAAATGTCTTGAATTGTCTAACTTCTTATGTTGATTAGATTCTTGAAGGTAAATTATTTTGAAAGCAAACTAGTTAAAAATAAATCATAGAATCATTGCTCACTAGACATTAGGCTAAGAGCTATTTTAGGCAGTTTAAGTGCTTCATAGTGTTGCTTTTTGGTTGAGACATAACTACTTGGAACCTGCAAGAAGTGGCCTTCACACCAAAGGTCTGCACGTCAGAAGTCACTTGGTTTCCCTCCAAAAGGGTAATGTCTCTTCAACCTTCTGATTAGGCTTATCTGAAATGCAGCCATCATGTGCACCCAAACTTGGGTATCTTTCTAAATCTTGAAAAACACACAAACTTGCATTACCACATAACTTCTGTATAGATTCACTGGCAAAACACCATCTGGAAACACTGAATTATGGATCTTCTGCAAGACATGTTTGCATTGCTTGTGGGCAAATCAACTGTGTTTTCAGGCATGATAATCATTCCCTTGTCAAACAAACTCTGGCAAAACTTACTTAGTGTTGCTATTTCACAATAACCTACCCCAGCAGAGAGCATGATTATTTCAAGTAATCATTAAGTAGGCAACAAAGTATGACTCAAAACTGTGAAAGTGCATACCCCAGTGTGCAGATCCACCAACTGGATACAAGCAATGCTACAATAAAATAAGTTGAACTTGCTTTGCTTTTAATTCTGAGGCAGAGAAGTTGTCCTTAATGTAGCTTAGAGCTGCAAACTTATGTGGTGGTCTACAGGTTAGATTTTTATAGAACTTTGGTTTCAAATCTCTCAGAAGTGACCAAATATTGGGAGAAAGAAAAATAGCTTGAAAGGTATTTTCAGCTGATGCATCTGTATAAATGCAGAGGGTTTTGGCTATTCAGACTACTTACTACATGCTTTCAAAAACTCAGGTTTTTTTTTTCTCCACTACAACTGTAGCTTTATCCTGTTTTTTGTTTCTCAAGCTTTAGTATTGCTCATCAGTATCCTTCATACACTGTTTTGTCTCTAGAAACAAAACCAAAGTTGTCTTCATGCTCTCAAGGGTTTTCTTGCACACTGAGCTAATGTAGGTAGTGTTTTGCTTGGAGAATTCTAGCAATTTAGACTTGTTCTTTGTTTAAGCTTCATTTTGGTAGCTGTGTGGAGGCTAGGGTAAAATACATTGACTGCTGCACATTAAACCCTCATCAGTCCTGTCAAATCTGGGTCGTACATCAAGTTTCTGCTTACGTTTCAGTGCAAGTAATGTGCATTCTTAATAGAAAACAAACTTTGTTATGGGTACAGAAATGTAACTCTAATACCATCTTTTCTTAAAGTGATTTTAAGCCCTACCAAGGACACTTTCTTTTGAATTTTTTTTTTTTTGCCTAATTAGTAATATGAAAGTTGACAGAATTGATGGAGATTATTCAGTATGAGTGACCAGATGTTTTACCCAAATGTATACTCTTGCTATCTGCACATACCTGTAAAGCATCTTGTAACAAGGCTCAGTAACTTAATGCACTCACTGTCAGAGAACCACACTATACCTGAAATCTGGCAGAGGTAGTAAATGTTGTATTAAATTGAAATTCAGATTTAAATTAATCAGTCCTGACTTAGTGGTTCAGGAAAATATTTGATTTGCTACCACTTTTGATAAAGACTTAAGAATCGTTAAGCATGTAGTTGAAGGAAGAACAGGAAGCAAGAGCTGCCTGCCTTCCATTGCTTTTAGAGCAGTTTATCACTTGTGTCTGTTGCCATAAAGCAGTTAAATCTGAGTATTTTTACAGCCTCAATAAACAGTGTTAATTCTTATCCTTGATAATTAAAAAGACACAATGAAGGATCTTTGACTCTTATCCAGATCTAATTCCCAACTAAGTTATTTTAAAATTAAATGGTCTTTCTCAGTATTCCATTTCATGTGTTATTTGACCATGGCTGTATCTGTACCTTGTTACCGAAGGCATTTATGTTAAATGTACAGAGTTTTAAATAAAGGGCCTTACTGGTACAGAGTTGAATTTAGATAAAATGTGATCATGTTTTTTACTTTTTTAAAAAAATAATTATTATCAAAAGCAAAGCTGTGAATTTTTAATTATCTGATCTGGTAAAGTAGATACTATACAGGGAGAAATACAATTAATAACTTCATTATGTTACCCTAAAGCAAACCAACATTCATTATCATCACTTCAGCATAAGTGAATACAGCCAGAATAAGCCCCTGCTTACCCAGCATGAGCCCAGAAAACTGGGCTTCATTTTGGGCTAGGAAGCTGTAGCAGGGACATGTACATGGAAACACACACCCAAAGCAGGTATAATACCTTTCCAATGAAGTTAAATTTGAGACTGATTCATCAAACTGAATACAGTATTTCAAGATAATGAAACAGCTGTCATTTATTGTGATTCAATTAAAATGAATTTTCTTTGTATGACTCTCTGTATGTGAGCATACTTTGCTGTAGCATGTTGTGAGCATATTTCTGCTGTTTTGAACGCCTGTTTAGAAAGTGCCCTTCCAGAGGACCCTGTTCACTGCTGCACTTTTGAAGAAAGAAAAAATAAACTGCCTATCAACCTTCCTATCTTTGTTACTGAGCTTGAGTTAAACCTTCCTACAGGAGTAAGCTGTGTCACATGTCTAATGGCTGAATTCCTATTTTATAAGCCTTTAAAAGCCTCTGCTTGACTGCTCTGCTACCTAACAAGGGCTACTTCACATGGCCACAGGGACCCTTATTACAGTGTCTAGCAGGACACCACTGGACTACTTTGCACCAGGAAGAAACCCTGAGGTGAGGGAACAAATTGAAATGCAACCTGTACTTGCTTGCATTTCCTTGGAAACTGGTGTAGTTGAACAGATGGGAAACAGAAAGCACAATGGAGAAACTGCTGTTCATAATTACAACCAGTATGTGCTGCCCTAGGAACCAGGAAGAATAAAATCCCACGTAAGGCTTTTTCCAAAATGGGAACTGACCAACACTAAGATACGTGCTACTTACTCAGCTCCATCCCTGTTAAGAGTTGAATTTCTTTGATGATTCTGTTTAAAAATACTACATAACTTTCCTGAACTACAGAAGAAGGTGACTTGGTACACCTTTAACCTATTTAAGTCTGAGGCTTTCACAAGCTATTAAAACATGTATTTCTGCATTTTATTTGCATTTCTGCTTAACCGTGTGGTATCAGTTTAATTTCTCCTTCAGCAAGGAGGTAGCAGTGTTCCATTAAGTAGACAAAAATATTTAATGGCTGCCTGAAACATTGCTATCTTTCTTTTGATGTTCCAGCTTATGGAAACTATGAAGTTTACTGTAGCACCACAAAAAAGGGCAGCTGTGTATTACTTAGATAGGCATTCCCATCACTGACAGCCCAAGGGACACTACCATCAGGGTCATGGAAGCTTGCCACATCTCTGTGTTGATAATTTCTAAGAACAAGCCATGTTTGTGAAGAACGCTGTTACAAGGCTAAACGAATCATGTGTTTTAGAAAAAGACATACACAGTGTTGATACTTCATTCAAGGGCTGGGGCAGGGGAATTCCATGATTAGAAAGAAAGGGCAGTGCCATTACTTTCCAGATGCTGCTGTAGTCAGATTCAGCTGTCAGTATTTTGGTAATATCCACCAGCCTGTGCTTAAAGCTGTGGTCCAGTAACTGCTCACAAATCTCAAAGTAATCAGTGTCTGTTTTCTCAAGGTGGTAAAGTAGTTTGAACTTACTCCAGCTGCCAAAATCCACCCATTTTGTAAAAAGAGGAATAAGAGGGACTTGACAGAACACAACTGACTCACCCACTTCCTCATTTTTCCTGTGCGAGTTCAAGGGAAAAGCCAGCTCTGTGACTCTTGCTTGGCAAGAATGACTTTGTAGATTCCAATGGGTTGGCAGCAAAGGCATCAGGGATGAGACTAAAGATTCATGGGGATATTCTCATGCTGTTGATGAAAATCAGTGAAAGCATCAGCAGAACTCATGTGATCTACCTTTCCGTCCTGAGGGTTCTGTCAAGTTACCAGCTAACTAAAACAGGCAGTAGATGAAGGAAAAACATTACAATGACTGATCAAACCAAGAATGTAACCCTTCTCCTACAACATGAAAATCCTGAGTAAAATAAAAGTGTGTTGTGGGTTTGTTTGAGCTGTGATGTTTTAAAATAATACCTAAAACAGAAGTCTTACACTAAAGGGCTAACCACATTTTTTACTGGATACCTGCTTAATATTGTTCTCCTCTGCTTTTAAAGTGATCAAATTAACAAGGCAAAAACCTCATAAAAGTATTTCAAGTCTTTTGAAATTGTATGGTAACTTCAAAAGCTTCTCTGTCAAGTATTCAAGAAAAAACACCAGCAGCAATTAAGCCCCACCTTTAGAAAAGAGAGTCCTCCTACCTTTGGGCTGCTCCAGGCTCTGAAACAGCACAATGCACATGACCAATCCAAGACCTACTGTTCAACAAAACACACTTTTAGTGTTAAATCTGTTAACTTCCTGGAAACATTCCTCTGATGCATCTTTTATTTACATAGACTGAACTAAAGTAGATATTAGGTTTTTTACGTGTGAACTGCATTTTCACTCAGCCTTGTTTACATTTAAAAATGAGTGTCGTCACTTGGCAACAGGTGTTAAAGGATACTCTCTACAAGTTATGCTGCCCTTCTGTACCAGTATTACTAAAAACCCACAGGTTCTGACTGTAAGTGCTCATTAGACAAACCAGAGCAGATAAAAATACAGAAGTGTCTAACATCTGCTCGCTTACATCTCTGGAAGAATGTTAGGAGCAAAGAGGGCAGATTCTGAAAGTATCAGATGACAAGTTTAAATTAAAAAAGAACTGTCTAGGATTACTTGCATACAGAAAGCACCTGTTAATCTGAAGGGAGAGCTTCAGAGCCAGTGTTCTAATACAACTTTGCCTGGGAGAAAAAACAAGAGGCTGAACTTTGCTGTCATAAAATATACTGGCATTCTAATTCCTCCTGAGACACGCCGGAAACAGCTGAAATGTCTGACCACATTCCACATTCTGTATTTAAAGAGAGAAATCTTAGACTTGTAAAGCTATTTTCTCTCATGCTACGTGCGAGGCCACAATGCTATATTTAGGTTTACAGAGTTAGTGAAGGGGGTTTTGCACTCTACCTCTCTCATGCGTATTTGTGCTCAAGTGAACGCAAAACAGAACTACCTTATCAGTAATATCCTGTCTTATTCAAATGGAAAATGCACTCAAGAAAGACAGAACCAAGATAGTACTTCGTACAGCATCATGAAAAGTTAGATTTGGCAACACAGAGCATTTGCAGGATTAATCCTTGGATTTTAAAAAAACTCTTCAAAATTCCAGTTGTGAACACTGCCCTTTCCAAAAGTTGTAGAGAGGTAGAGAACAGAAAGTGCAATAAAAAGGCACTTTTCAAAAACCACCTTGGAGGAAAGCAGGAAGGAAACAGCTTGAGGAGCCATTTGCTAGTACTGGGTGCCTCAGTGCAAGGTGTTGGGCTGGGTCCCTTTCAAGCCTACGCTGCTACAACTGAAAACACTTCTAATTTCAGCTTGCACAAGGGCAAACAAGAACATTCCAGAATTTGCTCTCACCTTGCTAGCACGTAACACAAGAAGGTGCTTTTTTCAAACGTGTCCTGGCCTATGCAGTATTTCCTTGAAGAACACCACAAAACCAGTGCCAGCAGCCAGGCTCGGTGTCTTGAAGTGCTTGGCTCAAACTGCTCTGGATTGGGCATTGCCTACTTCTCCATAGTGGCTACTGCAGCAATCTCTTTAACCCACTCACACATCAAGAGGAAAATAATTCCTCCAGAACAGCACTAAACCTGTGTTCTAAACTGTTCCTCAGCTCACAGCACTAAACCTGTGTTCTAAACAGCAGATCAGAGTGTCTCTCCTCTACCTGGCTTGAATTTTCACCAAAGTCCCTGCTTCTTGACCAAGCACATGTAGCAGATGCATAACTTTACCCATTTGGAAGTCATCCACTTGCCTTCATCATCAGCAGGAGGTGACTCTGAACCTTTCAGTTGTCCTGTAAGGATTTTCTGTCCACTCTGCAGCTTTTTATTCACTTGATCCAACTAACGCAGGAGGTGACTTCTCAAAATGGCACCAAATTAATTATAAAGTAGATGTAAGAAACAAGACAACATTGGACTATAAAGTTAGTTGAAGTAATAGGACTTTATTCCAGAGATACTAGTAACAAGGTATTATCTTTCTTCTTTTTTAAAAGAATTTGTTACAACTAGTACTTCAAGACTAAATTAAGGATTCTCTGGAGCTTTCAGGCCCAAGCTACAAGTATACAGACTTTTAGTTTTTATTTTCTGAAACGAATACAAACACAAAATTGCCATAATCCTAGACAGTTTTATTCCTTATTAGTCTGAGGTATACTAACAATCTCCCTACAGGAATGAATGAATGAATACTGCACTAGTCAGCATTGTTTTGCTCAAAATTCACTTGGTCAGAAAAAGGGTATCTATTTTCCAGTTTTATAGGAGAAACAATTTTTCCTGCTTATGAACTTAAATAGTGTCATTTATATGGTCCTGCACGATGAAAAGTGTAGGAGAAATTTTGAAAGCACAGTTATTTCCCAACAAATACAAGTATGCTACTGAACATTAAAATGAAGGAGGAGAACATACCTGGATGGTTCTAGATCAATGGGAGATGGTAAAAAGTGAATGCTGACAAAACTTGCAAGGACTGCAGCTGGGAATCCCCGTGCTGGGAACCTGGGAAGGAAAGAAAACCGTTCTATAGTCACGCACGTACAGGAGGAGGGCAGGAAGGGAATGGAGTCTGGTGGGGTTTTTTACAAATGTTAAAGAATTTCAGTGCTGAAAATTCAGCCTGCAGGAAGACAAAGCAGACTGACAGTCTGTCCATCCCTGCCATGGAGAGGAGTGGCCCCACTGCTCCACAGACAGTGCTGCTGTCCTGCTCTGCCTCCGCACTGAATTCGTTGGTCTCCAGATGGCTGATTCTGCCCCCCAACCACCAAAACACACGAGGTTTCTTCTGCCAGGTTGTATTTCTAGTAGTACATGACTGCCACAGGCAGAGCCTTGTGACTTGTGTGCTCAGCAGCTTTGCTGACTCCAGTATCTTTTAAGGCTTTTATCCATCCCACCCTGCCTGAGCACTAAGTATTTGCTATCTGCAGTCCTTACCAAGTGCAAACACAGCTGTAATGTGGTTGTGGCACACACCAAGCTGTGACGTGTCATACAAACCAGCCTTCAAGACATTGGCAGAGCCACTGCCATCTGCTTGCTGCAGGGCCACAGTGCCCAGGAAGTGCCACAGAGACCAAAGCAAACAGCTCAGCAGCTCCCTCCTACCAATTCAATCAGGGAGGAATAAACCACTTTTAAGAAACACAAAATAAGTAACCGGAAAATTAAACATGGATGCTACCAAAAAACCACTAAAAAGCCATTAAAGACAAAAAGGAGTGAAAAGCATTTCCCAGAGAGGGAGGGCTGGGATGTCACCTCCAGCCTTGGTGTACTGGCCTCGTTTCTGCAAGGTGTTTTTAACAGAAGGAAACCACTCGCCCCTGGGCTGTCCCACCCAGCACCACTGCACTTCCCCTATGCAGGGGTCAGCCCTGTGAGCCCTGCCACCCTCAGCTCCCTCCCTCTCTCCCAGGCAAACCTTGATTTGTGCTGAAGGCCAGCTGTGTCTGCCCACAGGACTTACTGCTGCTTTACACAGAAATCCATTTTGCCTCAAAGTGCTCACAACACCATCATCAGGTAAAGGAAAAACCAAACAGACGTCACGTTACCAAGTATTGCCAACTTCAACTTTAATAATGGAACCATCACTTTTTTTTGCCATTTCAGTAATAACTTTAAGGGGAATAAAAACTTCCCTACAAAAATAAAACTAAGCTTGTTAAAATTATAAATAGTTTGAATGTTTGTATTTAAAGACATACATTTTAATGTTTCCCTGCATTCCCCCTCCCTCATCATTTAATCATTCTGGTACCATCATAAAATGACAAGAAAACAGTTTTGCAACAAAAGCTTTGACAGTTCAATTTGATGCTAAAATTTAAAAAAGATAAAACTGACCAGGCACGACCATTTCTTTTAAATTAAAGCTGCTGTAACTGCCAGTGTGTGGAACAAAAAAGAAGAAAATTAACTCCACACACAACATCTTACAATAATTAACTGTGGACTAAGACAAAATTAAAATAAAAAGTTTATTTTGGTCCCCCACCCCCATCCCCTTCTCCCCAAATCAAGACTCATAGTGCATACAACACTGATTGAGGTTTTTGGCTAAAGCAAATGCAGATGTGCCTACTTAAAAAGACTCATAGTTTAGTTCAAGTAAAACCAAAATTCACATATTTTTATACTCAACTTTAAAACTCAAACAGTGTTTAAATCTGAGCAACAAATGGTTCAATATTGACAGCGATTATGCAATGATTACATAGCTATGGGCAGATACATAAATTAAGATGTTAACAAAATACCCACCAACATGCTGCTGCATTCCTAGAAAAACAAATTGTAACAAAACACAAAAGCATTCCCTGAACCATTATAAAGTGTCTCACTTGAGGATAATGTTACTAACACATGCACTACGATGTTACATGTGAAATTAAAAAAACAAACAAGATATGCCTTAGATATATTTTATAGTTAGTCCTACTCTTAATTTCTCTTAACCTTTTAAAACATTATGATTGTCTCATAAGCTTGCAAATTTATTTTACCTAAAAAACTTGTGAAGAGTTTTAAAAAGAATCTTACTAAGGAAAGGAAACAAAGGCACAATTACATAAAATTAAGGGGAAGAACAGAAGCATCTTGGAGTTTCACACAGTATCCATTAGATGTCACCAAAGTTTTAACAATTCCTTGGGAATTTAAAACTAAGACATTAAGAACAGAGAGGGAAAAACCCCACCACAACTTCTGCTGCTCTTCAGTCCTTAGCCCTCCTCCACTCCCCCACCCCCCAGTATAGAATTCATTTCCTCTCTGGCATGATAATGACTACAGTATCAGTCACTCAAACCTGCCTCATGCTTCCATGCTTCTATTGCACACCCACTTCTTTGGTTTCTTTTGAACATGCTTTTTTAGATAAATAACTCTGAAAGAACAACAACTATATTTACACTAAAGTAAAAAGTTTTCTTGCTACATTTTTCCTACTTTTAAATCAAGTAAATCAGCAGTCTGCAGAATTTGGTGATCACTTTTTCAATTAAGCGTTTAAAAACCATAAGGAAAAAACCTTTTGAATTATTAAAAGCAAGAGTTACTAAGCTCAGTCACCAAGACAGACAATAAATGTTAACTTTCTGCTGGGCTGGAAATGTGAGTAAGAAATTCTACTTTCTTTGCCTGACTGAGCCCTTAACAAAGAAAGAAGCAGAGGAAGCTATTTCTGTCTTTCAGATATGATAATTCAAGATTATCCAGCCTAAAAATGGATCACTGAGCCAGAGGAAAGACCTGACTTACAATAAAAACCAAATGCATCTGTAGTTGTAGCTTATGTCTGAGCCCTTGCTAGACAGGTATTTCTCACAGAGTTATCTGAGACATGGACCACTTTTCAGAATTCAAGTAAGCAGCTTTTTAGGTTTGCCACACTTTTCAAACCCCGACTATGCCTTTATGGAATCTGCTTCTCCAAAAGGGACCTGTATGTGCAGCTCCATTTCCATTCTTACTTAGCTTTTGCTTCTCGTTCCTTCCCACTGTTTCTATCATCTTTATTTCTTTTCCAGTGTGGATTTACGCAGTTAAAACCCATAAAACTTATTCACAACATTATAACATACTAAAACTTTAACCTTGTAGAATTAGTATTTCAACTTTCCTCTGTGTAAACACTATTTTCATTTAAAACCTCCTCTGTCAGCTATTAGAGTTCTTCTCCCTCAACCCTTACCTTCTTTTCAACTTTCTCTTTACCTTCTTCAGAAAGACCACTTTAAAGCTTTCCACAAATTTCACAGTACAAACCACAAGATCCCATATGCCTTCCACCTATAACAGTTCTCTCACAAATTATACAGTAACTATTTGAAAACAGAAAGGTAGTGCAAATCAATTTCATCTCTAAGATAGTGCTCCAACTAATTCTCATCCAAATGGCTTTAATAATTATTTTTTTTTAACCCATCAATTTGCACATCCTTACTTGTAAAGATACCATTAAGCAAAGAAGAAAAAAAAAATAAAATCTTATAACATCCTAGGAAATTGCTTACAGTTTCACAGCTTGCACCAAGATAACTTGGGAAACTCTCTAGGCACACAGAGGGTTGCAAACTGATGTACAAACATGCAGAATCCCTTACTTGCGGGTGCAAGATGCTAAGTGACCTGGCTTATGGAACTAAGTCTACCCTGGCATCACAAAACAGTCTTCTGAATAAAGAAAACTACTCTCTGCTGCTCTTTGTACGTTGGGTTTGGCATGCTCTATTGACATTTGGTAGCGCGCGTTCTCCTGAGAGTCCTTTGGCCCCCTTTTAACCAGGTTTCAACACCCCACGAAGGGCTTCTTCAAGTTTGCCCCTGTAAGCTGCGTAGCGGTTCTTCAAGATCTGCAGTTGGTCGTTTTCCTCTTTGTCCAGTATGCGCAAGAAGTTTTGCAGTTCAGGAATACTAAAAGCTTCCCACTGGAAAGACAAAGAGAGCAAAGAATGGATGAGATGAACAGAAAATACATAAATCTTTTATATAAACAGTATTTCTAAACAAAACCTCAGACACCGTAGACAATTTCCAACTGAAACGGTGTAACACACCTTCCCTGCAAATCTTAGGGCATCTGAAAATATTTTACTCTTTTAAACTCTTTTTTTCTTCTGCAAGTAACAACAGGTCAATCTAACCACTAATGAAATGCACAAAGGCAATGAACACACAGGAAATTAACAGGGGAAAAAAGTCTGCTTCCAAAAAATGAGCTGTCTGGTCAGCATAGCTCAAACAGAAGCCCACTCATCCATGAAGTTACACAAACACTGACCCAGCACGGGTGTGACATACCATGACTTCTCCAGTTTCATGCTCACGGAGAACAAAACTGAGCATTTCTGTTTTGGGGCCTGCCACCAAGCGCAGGTAGAGGGGATGTTCTCTGTCTGACAGCTTGCATGTATAAACTGCAGGAGAAGGAAACCACAGTAATTATCATCTTTAGCAACAATGTTTCAAACACTTGGAATGACTAACGCTATGACTAAGCTAGCTAATGCTAGAAGATTTCAGAAAGATGCATGTGTAGCCAAAATTTACACACTGTTTATCTATCAGTCTGCATACTGGTTTCAAGTGGTGAGTTTTAGGGAGGAGCTGAGCACAGACTGATGGTGACAGTGCAACACTGCATTTACACGGGAATGAAACGGCCTCCAGTCAACACAGTACACCAGCTGAATACATGCAGGGCTGGGGGCAGGGGGGAAACCCACAAGAAAAAAAATACAACACACAGATCTATTGCTCTACCTAAGCATTTACGACAGAGCTGTGTATCACTGTTCAGATAGCTTTTCCACTTAAAATTTCACACACAAAGTCTAAAAGACAACTCTGCCTGCCTGACAGCCAGAAACATCTGAACTCCTGAAACTGCTCTCAATGTCCATGGAAGGAAGGCAGATTCTAAGTGCAAGAACAGAACACTGGCAAAATGCACCTTCCCCTAAAAAACCCCTTTTCTGTCTTCTAGTATTTCCGTGACAACATACAACAAACTCCGAACAGCAGCCAGGAGAGAGCCACGTGCACTAACACATGTGAGCACAACACACGTGCCCATGGTCATCACCTCGAGAGCAGCCTGCCAGTGCCAGTACCTCAGGCATCACAGACACCAGGGTTTATCTTTTTAAAAACCTGTCCTGTAACTTAATCTCACAAGTCTGCAGTATATCAGGCCAGCTGAAATGTAGGGCCTGATAAGGGCGCATAAAATAGAACAGACTGCAAAGCACAGGAGATCTGTGTAAATGTTTTAGCAGGTGACTTTGTCTTGGATGAATTATCCTGAAATACCCCCAAATCTTCTACTGTCTTACCATGCTACTTTGCACAAGAGAAAAAAGACAAGGTAGGAAGACTGTCACCCCCACTTATCCGAGTTCTTCCACCTGGCTTATTTCAAGTATTACTATAGCACAACTCCCTCCCCAAACCCTTCCACTACCAAAATGCCCCAAGCTCAGCTTATACCTTGATCTTCCTTGTGACAGCGTTTATAAAGTGCAAACTTTGCAGGGTTGTCAGCCACAAAGAACTTCTTGAGCAAGGCCTCGATAACCTCCCGAACAGTGTTGGTGCTGCTGATGTGAAGGGTGTTCACGCAGCCGTCCGGCAAGTAAAAAGCAGTTTCCATATTGCTGGGAGCACACCTCCCCTGGCTCTGGGAGGACTGCACAGTGATGGGTCTGCATAGTTCCATCTGCACTTTGATGAAGCCAGTGTAAATCCCATTTGCGTTCTGCAATGAAGGAGAGGAATGAAATGTTAAAATCCTCAGCAATGAGCAGCTGTGACACAGCAGTGGAGCAGCCAGATGAGAACGCTCACAGTGAACACAATTTAAATGCCACTGCAATACACGGCATCTCATAGGAAAGGTACTGTTGTGGTAATTCAGACAGTTATTCTTTCCGGTATATCTTCTGAACATTACTTTTGCTTATTAGTTAGTATTGAGTATTAACTGTTTTTTAATAATAACCCTTGAATTCTAAGTATTTTAGGACCTCATCAACCAAAAGGTACAACATACCAATCATACATTTTAATTTTAGGAGAGAACTATGAAGTGAAGAAGACCACTAACACCCACCTTTAGCGACAGGTTTAATGCAAAAATACAGAAATTATCTCCCACATTTTAGCTGTCTTTATCAACTTCGCATGAGGCATTTAGATGTGGTCAAATCATGTTGAAAAAAACCCAAACAAACAAACCCCCCAAAACCCCACAAAAAAAAACAAAACAAAAAAAAACAGACAAAACCCCAGAATAAATGCCAATCTAATCAACGTCTGAAATTGTTTATTCCAGTTGCTTCTGAAAGGTAAAATAGCAAAGCAAATAAAACCTTACTGAGCTGGAAAACTTTTTGACAATCTGCTTTTAGGTGTAGTAAGTCCTGATCCACATGCAAACACATAACAAAGATCTTTTTAGTACACAGTCATACTTACATGGTCTAGGATATAACAGAATTTCATAATTTCTATATATATCCACAGACATATGTCATGTATTAGAAAAGCTAAGCAGATAGATGTGAGTTTTGTTAGTATGGTCCTGAGTAGACTGGACTGAATGTAAGACCTGGTTCACAATCCTTGGAAATTGTAAGTCTTACGTATTCCAGTTTGTATTGTCTATGTTTTGGGGGCAGGGGGAAGAAAGTCTCTTCATGCTGAAAACCTATATGACTACTCTTAAAGTTCAGTCTCCTATAATAAATATTGCATGCTTTAACTTTTATCACTGGTTGAGCAACCTTATAAAAGAAATCTGGCAAAAATTTATCTGCAGAAACAAGAAAAATATACCTTCATTTTTACCATGAGCGCTTTCAGAATGTCAGAAAATTCTGACAAATTTACACCTTAGTGTCAGCTGACAGTTTAGTTTAAACACATTTCAAATTACATCAGTTCGTTTTTACAACAGGTTGTTTTGATCCATGTAAAAGAGTTACAGGGATAAAAAGCATTTCAGACATGAGATTTAATTTGCAGATCTAAGGAAATGCCTCTTAGGAAATCATTAAAACAGACACAGTTTCATATATAAGATGCTGAAAATAAAACAATTCGCAGTGCACTACAAAGTTACAGCCCAACTGCTCACATTAAAAATTACAGGAATCCTATGCAAAACTTACCAAGGTCATCTTTAATTTATCAGTGACTGATGAATTATAGCTTTGTATCTTCTCTTTAACTTCTTCTTTACTGAGATAAACATGAGGTTCTCTCTCCTTCTGAACATCCTTCAAAAACAAGACAGAAGTTTTAAAACATAAAATAATTATTTTATGATTTTGGATATGAACATTCTTAATCCAAATGGTAATTATTCCACAGAGGCTCAGTAATTAGCAGTGCAGCAACAGAAAGGATTAACACATTAAGCAAATCAAACAGAACAGTCGGACTGAAGGGAGATGGTTTAACCAACACACCCACAGACACCTGTGCCCTTTTGTTGCCAACTGTTCTCCTCCAAATATTTTGCAGCAGTATGCAGAACAGCTCAGCTCATTTTAAGGCTGGATTTCCTCATGTCAGTGCCATGCCATCCTGTTAAGAACACTTACAATTTTCATGAAATATTACTTGGGGCACATATAGGTATTTCTGAACAAATGAAGAGTACATCTGAAAATAGCAGCATGTCCTAACAAGTAACCCTGACAATCCCAGTATGTGCCAACAACACGACAGCATCCCTGCATTCCAATGTGACAGAGAGGATGTTACATACAGGGTCACTGCCTACTACATAAACCATCACAAGTACCTCTCCAGATACATAATGTTACACCAATTGCATGTTTTTTATCATGGGGAAGGCCCTATTAAGATTTTTCAACTGTTGCTTTTATGAGGTTGCTATGGATTTCACGTGCAGCAGTAAAAGAAGACCCTGGAATTGGATTTTTTCCAAACAAACATTTGTTCCCAATCTGTATTCCCGCAGCAAACCAGTGTTAAAAATACACTCCAGTTTCTACCACTAGCACAAACGCCATATATAGTACGAAAGAGTTTCAGCTCTCAGCTTTGATGATTTAAGGCTTCAATTAGGAAAGGGAGACGCTTTGAAGAACCTCGATGCTTTCAGAGAACGCCTGAACACATTCACCTTACGGACAAACCAAGTCACAGTTCCATCTGTCCTCACAAACACATTCCAGTGCAGCACATCCTGAGAAAGTACTTCCCTGACTTCAGTGGCCAGTCCTGTATCCCAGTCTATTGGACACCACTCAGCACAGCTCAGCACACACATTTGCAGGCACTTCAGTTTGCCAGACAGGACCCCAAAGATGAGCACATCTGCTGTGGCATTGTAAGTTTCCACTTGCCAGAAAGAATCTGCTGAACTTTTTCTAATTTAGAATCAAATACTTTTACCTCTTTTAGGCTTAGTTTTGCTTTTCCTATATGGCATTTCACTAAATGACATGCTGGAGCAGACTTTTCCCATAGCTATAAAAAGAAAGGTGTGGCCTGAATGGAGAACTTGAAGCCAGAAACCTTGAATTCTGATCTGTGCTCAGATACTGATTTCCTGCATACCACAGAGAACATACCTTTATTCCAAGATCAGGAAACTGAGGCAAAAAAGGAACACCAGTGAAAGACAACTCTGCCATTAGTTCCTTAAACACAACTCTAAGATTGTGTACTATTTTGCACAGTTGCCAGACCCCACCTACTATATTACAAATACCAAATTACTGAAGGTTTTCAGAATTCACATCTCTGTTCTCCCTAGAGAAACGAAGCCTTGTTGTCCTTCTGTTGTTCATCTTCCCTCTCCCCCAAACTGTCATAATAAAGACAGACACAGCTTCATCTAAACTGCCCACTCCATCTCCCCAAAGGTTCTTTCATCTTTATAGTGTTCTATTTGGGGGCAAACAAAGCAGACACAGAGGGGGAAAATGTGGATACTAAAGGGACAGGAAAATCTGCAGGCCTTTATTTGCATCTATATGACACATTTTAAGAACCCAAGCTTTAACTTGCAATGTTCCCTGTCAGTGTAAGTGCAGACAAACTCCTTCACATGGATAGCAGCCAAGACTCACCTCAAGAGAGAGACACATTGTGAAGTTCATACCTCTCCAACCTACTAACAGTAGTGATACTGAATTTCCAATACTGGACACCTCAGCTTTAATGTTTATTATTAATTCATTTCTGATTGTTCAAGCAGGTACCTACTCTGTTGGAGCTGATTACTGAAGTCACCCACAATATCCATTAAGCAAAAACACTAACTAGCAAAGAGGAAAAAACCTCACCTTTTCTATGTTAAAACGTCAACCTTTGTTTAAGAGAAAACAATAAACAAACACCACTCCACACTGACTTCAGTGCACCTCAAGGTTTAATTTCACAAAAATGACTTTTAATAACTCTAGATGACAAAAAGAACCTATTGCCTTTAATGGCAATGGCACAGGGTAAGCACACAAAGCTGACAGCTAGGAAGTGATCTGTAATGCATAATTAAGAAGAAAAAAAAAGGACAAGAAACAAAACCTTGGTGCATTAGTAAGTAGGAACAGACAGCAAGAAACTTTCTCCTATTTTCACATAGGAGTGTTTTCATATACCTTTCTGTTCTCCCAAAATGACAGAAATTTGATCTGGTTAGAAAAGACACCACCCCATGAGATCACTCTAATCCTGGGGATTGCCATGGAACCAGGCATGACAAGCAAAATCCAAGCACAGCATCCAAGCACAGCACCCAAGCCAGCTGATTTCCCACAGACTTGCCCTGGTGATGCCCCTGTACTCAGCCTTCTCAGGTGCAGCTCCACTACAGAGCTGTGCGCCACAAGGCATCACAGGGGCAGCTGTCATTCCCTCAAATGAGTCAGACATGATTCCATACTGGAACATACCACAGGAATTTCTGCCTTCTTGCACTAGCACTAGAGGCCGGACAATTTTGGCAAAGCTTAATTAAGCCCACAAAAAACCCATCTGTGTGTTTACGCAAACGCGGGGATTACCTCCTTCTGCAGCAAGCATTCTGCCAACAAGTACCTCTAACTCATTTTCTAAACAACCAAAGCCTGAGCCTCAATTAATTTTAACAGCATGTAGTTCATAGCAAATCTCTGAACTGAATACAAAGAGGACTACTGGGATTAAAACAAACAAATGGACCCAATATCATTCAATAAAAATACTATACGTAATAGGCAGAAATGCTATTTACTTCAGTCATCATAATTTTCACCCTACTCCACCATCTTTCACCATCAAGACCACAGGCAGTGAAAAGTGAAGACGTGTCCCAGGAGAGGAAAGAATTCGATGCCACTGGAAACCTAAGCCCGAGATCTTCATGAATTAATCTGGCGATACCATCCTGCCCCCAAACAAAAAGCTCAGAACACTCCAACTACTCATTCATTGGGGCACAACTTCAACCAAGCAAACAAAACCTCCTCACTAGCTGCACACCAGGACTTACAGGAAATCACATTGCTGTCACACAGACTTGCAGAGACAGTAAATCCCACATGACTGCTGTCAACAGAAAGCCAACAAAGGCACAACTCACTGGTTTTATTATGAACAAGAAAGCCTCAGCCCACCATGATTCACTGGGTCAGCTGCACTCAGTGAGTATCATTAAGCAGAACACACAGATTTGAGGCACCTGTGTCTTTTAATTTTCCTAATTATACTTAACCAATATGCAAAGAGAAGCTGACAAGATGTTATATAGGCTTTTTTCTCCAACTTTCCTGAAACTGAATTGCTCTCAGTATGCATTAGCACTTAAATTTTGCCATACAGCTTTGCTAGCCATGTTAGAAATTAAAATAAGTTAAGTCTTCTTTGACCAGCATACTGAGGTGGGTAGAGGAAGACTTGGCAAACTCATTTCCCACAGGAAGTAACAGGTCCTTCATAACAGGACCCACTAAAAGCCATCCCCTGCTAACTCTGCTTTTGTCTGGCAGATCAAATTCCACTTTGTTATCTCAGCAGGTAAATTTATTACCTGTGAAGACCTTGAGTCATCCAATACAACAGTAGTACTTAATTCATCTCTACCGTGCTTTACAACATGCTTCTGACATCTTGCTCTTGAAATGGCCACTAAGTGTTTGAAGCCACGCCTGCTTAGGGTGGGACTACTGGGAAAACAATTGGTCCAAAGTCAGCTGTTTTAAACAAAGGAGCAAGAGCATTTTGGAGGTGAGATTGGGCACAGCTTCTCAAAGACAGTGTGCAGCTGAGGCACAAGGGGAGCACGATTCATCTCCAGGTTGATTCAGATGCAGCTGATTCATCTCTGACTCCCTACAAAACGCCCAGCACACACCTCAGAACAGCTGTATGCCAGGAATTGTGAAACTGCCTTTCTTCAAAAGGCCTGGTGATGAGTTTCCTAACCATAGATCCTTGCATATGTCACACCAGCAGAGTGAAGTATGAGCACAACCAGCAGAGCAGTTCGCACTGGTATTCTATGGTCAGCCAAGACCTAGATGTCGCTAGGCTTAACAATATCACTTCTGGGTGCTAGTGTTCAAAAAATGAACCTTCTCTATAAAAAAAATGCACAAACATTTCCATGCCATTTTCTGTAAAAATAAAATAAAATATATAGAATTGAACCTGATCTACTTTCTCTTCCCTCACATAGCCAAATATATTCTCGGTAATGTCTGCTATGTCAACACCCCTTTCTCCTCCCAGCCCACTTAAGTGTTTTCCTCATCAGAGCTCCTGGTCTCCTTCCATTCCCTGATGCTAATGTGATCTGCTACTTCCTCAGACCAGCACAGATGGAAGAGATAAAAAGTAGTCTCAAGGAGACAGTTGAATACATCAGAATCCATGCAGATGATATATCTGGGTCTCAACCACTGATTTTCTAGTCTGAGCTATTGATTTTTAAGAAAATCATTCTGTCCCTCACAACACTTACAGTGCACATCATTGGCAGCCATTTGTGTTAAAGCCATTTCTCAGGTCAACCGAAGCAGGATCTCATTCTCAAATGAAATTCCTAAGCAACAGCTGCCCCTAAGAGGGAAATGAGGCAAGTGCTTCCATTTTCCCAAGGGGAATAGCTGGTCTTTCATTAGAGCTCATGATGCAATGCCTCTTCACAGTTGAGCTTCCTCCCAACAAAAAGAGCAGAAAATGTTTTTTCTTTATCACCTCCACCCCCTATGCTCATCTCATTTATTGTAGCACAGATGTTTAGAGAAGCAGCACCCTTTGTAACATTTATGCTGAGTGCAAAGCCCTAGCTGAGACTAGCTCAGCATGAATCCTCAAGAAACACAACTAAAACTACACAAATTACAATTAAAGTGAACTGCAAATCAAGTTGTGGTCCTGAAAAAGAAGAATCACATCACATCAGGGGTTGCTGCCAAACCCTAGTCCTGTATACAGTAAGAAAGCACTAATAAACTCAACAGCTACAAGCTGCTATGGGATGAGGCTGAAAAAAGTTTCACAGACAAAGAAAACTCCAAAACCATGAAGCCTGTATCCTCAGGATCCTTGCATTGAACCAAATGCCTGGCTTCCTTAAACTGCTACGGCAGCTGTCTATTTATGGAGAGATACAAGAAGGTCTCTCTCTTCCATCCAACGTGCTATTTTCACAAAACTTCAAGAAATTAGCATCTTTTGAAGAATGGGGAACCATGCTCCTCTTAATATTTTAGCCTGGAAGGCATAGGAAAATATAATGGGCAAAAGGTTAAACCTATCCCAGGAACATATATAAAGCATTTTTATGAGAAATCTGAAGAACCAAAGACCTGTGGGAACTCAAGCAATCTTTTAAGTCATGTTAGTCCCTATCTCAGCTCTCATGTTTCACATTAATCCCACACATACAGTGACCATGATTCAGTCAGATGAACAAAGATGTCCTGATCTTGCTGCAAATTGTGGCTGGAAATTTTTGAAACAAAGCACTGAGGGTTTGAAAATGAGAAATCCAGCCTAATCTACACTAAAAAAAAAAAAAAAGTCTTGTTTAGTCATAAAAATTTCTGCTAGTGCATCCTTATTTACATCACACTTGGATTAAAGAAAGGATTTAACTAGCAGTGCTATCATACAACAAAAAAAAAAGCCCAACAGAGAATACAGGAAACAAAGGGAATTCTGATCTCAGTTGTTACTCCTTCTACAAGCAAGAACACTCTTTCCTACAGCCTGCCAGCGCTCCCACAGGAAAGAAAGAAACTGAAACCTTGCAATTAAACTATTTTGAAACAAGTATCTTACTTCTCCCTCATCTTAACTCTTCTGAGAGCAGAGCGGTTTTCCAAGTGACAGCAATCTCTCCTATCCTGGGGCAAGCCTGAACTCAGGATATGTGCTCTTCCTTCATCTGAAACCCTGAGACTCACCAAGTAGAGGCACTGGTCACAGCTAGTCAGAGACACCAATAGCCAAAAAGGCGTGAAGAAGATCAACTGGGGGCAGGGTGGCCAGGAGGAAACATTAATATCCAAGTATGTCCAGGCACTGACCTTATCACATAGCTGAACCTTGAAACGCTTGCGTCCTCCTGAAAAGGGTGAGGTTGCTTTCTGGGTCAGGGAAAGGGGAATTTTTCTCACAGGATGGATGTGGGCAGAATAATCTCTCTATCTTCTTGCAATACCTTTTGCTTTCTGCATTCAAGGAGATCCAATTCTCACAGCGGCACACAGGGCAAGGAAGCAGTCTCTTTTTTTAGGAAAAGATTTTGTTTCTCTAAGCAGGTTTGGCTGACCTGAGTCTTGAACAATTATCCTGACAGTCAGAGAGAGTTCAAGAACAGCCCACACCATGAACTCCTGACAGAGCAAGAGCAGTGGCACCCTCCCACGTCAGGTGTACAGGGCACCCAGCCTGATATTCTGCCTTCACCAGCAGCAAAAACGAAGGCTATTTCAAGCAAGCACGTGAGCCTTTTCTGCAGCCTCTCTGCTGGCATCCACAAGTGTGGAAGCAGGAATTCAGAGGGCACCTCCCTTCCGAGTCTGTTCAGTGTCCATTTATGGGCCTGGTGCCTATGCATGCACATCAGCCCTTTTTGAACCTGCCAACACTGCCTGTGTCTACACCTCCTGTGGCAGCAAGTTCCAGAAATTCATGACTGCAGTATGAAGAGGCACTGCCATCTGCTTTAAGCTGATCTTCAACTAAGACAGAAGAGAACTTCTGGTAAAAACATTGAGTGCCCTTCAATCCTAATATGGCAGGAGCTGGTAAACCCGTGTTTCACACTCAGCTTATGTATCACCTTTGTGATTTTGCAAACCACAATTGCACATATATTCTTTTTCCTTCCCCAAAGTGAGGAGCCTTGAACTCTTTAGTCTTTCCTAAGGTAGTTGCTCCATCCTCTCAAATCATTTTGCAGCAGGGTGACTAACCACAGAAATGGGATGTGGGGACCAGACCTGCACAGAACTCGTGACATAGGTGCACCAAAGCTTAGATACTCTTTGTTTATAAATCTTGTATGCTACAGGTCTATGAAAAATCTTTACTTTTATCCATGATGCAGTGTGGTCTCCCTTCCATAGTGGTTAAAGAAATCCCCATGGAACACCACAATTTATAATTTTATCATAATTTTACAAAGCACAGGCATTACAGTTAATAAATACTTGTTACTTTCTGACTATTTGCAGTTTTTCCCGAGTACCACCATGTGGTTTGGCATGTTAACAAAAGCAATGAATGGCAAAGTAAAACATTATGGCTCCTGTCTGCCCCTTCTGATGTAAACACTCAGATGTTTATATGGTGAATATTTTTAAATAGCAGAGAAACAAAACAAAAGTTGTAACTTCCCTTTATTCCTTTCAACAAATTATTTTCCTTCAAACAGAGGCAACATAAACACAGTTCATATTCAGGCATTGTGAAAGTAAGGCTAGAAAACTGAACGTATTTGTTGGTGACATTAACACTGCTGCTTAAGTTTCATTTAAGTTCATCATGACCTCACCTCTGAAAATCCCTAGTTACAAACCCTGTCGTACCCTACATGGTTGTACTTTAACTACTGGCAAGCAACCGAGTTTCAAAAAAGCCGTCATCTGTTTAAAGGGAAAACCAACTGTACAAATAATAGCAACTCAGGCTTAGCATTAGATTTTGTCCCTAAAGACACAACAGATTTCACACAGATTTGTACATTTTCCCCTCTCCATACTATGACATATTTAAAAAAATATATATTACATGATTTAAGTAACAGTTAACAGCTGTTTCAGTTTTGTAAACTTCAGTAAAACTAGATTTAAGAAATATCACAGACAGTAAATCATTTCCTTCAGGTCTCCTCTTCAGAAAGTGTGAGTTTTAACTGCTGGCTATTTAAGCACATAAGGTGTTTAATGAACTAAAATGGATTACCAGCCTCTGTGACCTGTACAACAAAATCAAGCTTTTAAAAGACCATTAGGAAACAAGCTTATACAAGATACTGTATTGAAAACTAATTAGTATGTCTTGAAGGTTAAGTATGGTCTGAAGCCCAGGGTACTAACACAAGAAGAGATCGAACAACTAAGTAATGTTAGGGCTCTGGGTTATTACACCACAGTATTTGCACATGACCCTGCAATGCAAGAATCCAACACGTTCCATCCAACTACAAGGTAGGAAGAGGTTGTTTACAATGACAACCTCCCAGGTCTTCAAATGCAAGTATCTACATTTTACTTTAAAACGGACATTGGAAACCAACCGGCCATTCCTGGGGAAGCAAGCCCCGTGCCAGGCCAAGGCATACAGTATTCTCCCCGTGCTTACTGCCAGCACTTTCCAGTCTGAAGCAAGCTCAGCTGTGGGCCTTGTCTCAGCAGAAGCCGGGCGATGTGCCAGCTTTTGCCAAGTGTGTCAAACACCATTTTATCTTTAGAGCAACATTCCCTTCCTGGGTTTGGTTGGGTAGTTCTAAGATTGTGTCACCAAATTACTTTTAAAACCTTCTGACAAAACCTCCTGACAAAACCTTTTCTGTATCGAGAAAAGACAACAACTTCATAACCAGGCCAAGCCTTAGGGCTGGTGTTAGACAGAAATGGTGAGCCTGCACACAGTCACAACAGTCCCACCAACCAAGTCATTTTTGTTTGGACTTGTTCCACTTAAAAGAAAAAAACACAAACCTCAAAAATGCACACTAACAATTCTCATCTAGGAAACATCACATATTGGCTCTGCGGACATAGAACAACCATGGTAGTTTTCCCTTATCATAGACACTACAGTGAAAAAAATGTTCAGAAAGATGAACAGCCTTCTCAAAGAAATGCTATGGTCATGGGGAGGATGTAGTACTTTCTTTGAAGAATATAAAGTTCTGCAAATTCAAAAAGTTACTGTTACTGTCTCTATCGACCTACTGCTGAACTCATGTTTGAAACTCTTCCAAAAGAAAAAATGCCCTCCTCTACCTCACATGCATCTCAAACCCCCACAAAATTAAGGAAGTACAACTCTATTTTTCAAATGAAGTCTGAATTTGACAGGCCTCAAAAGCTCATAACAAGAACCTGGGGGGCTGGGAGAATGCTCAAACTTGTAAGCAATCACTGGTATCTTCAGTAAAATACACAACCTCTAATTAAAGTAGCAGAAGTATCTTCTTACTATGTTAAATATGATCACGATAAAACCATCACAGGCATTTACAGTTAACTTATGTAACTGCTGCTTTATATATATGTATATACCTACATACATATCTACATACAAAACAAACAGAGCTAAAAACTAACCCCATCTAAAACCTAATAAAGTTCACGCTGACTGTAGCTCTACTTCAAACCAAGTTAGGTTTTCATGAAGTAATCCATAGGAAATATTTTTACAACACTTCTCTCACTGCAATTTGTGCAATTAAGTCTCTACACAGCTTCAACAGAAATATGAAAAACTAGTCCCTTCAAAGAGACATCCAAATTAGATATTTCACAGTGCAGACAAAAGGACGCACCCCTGCAGTCTGGCCCGCATGAAAAACTTCCTCCTTTTTTCACACTCCAGAAAATTTGTATCACCTGACACATTCCATTAACAGTTAAAACTGTAATGACTGTACCCTTCTGTACAGCCTTTATATTACCACATTTTATTAAAAATCAGATAGCATCCAAAAGACATTTCTAAAGCAGCATACTATAATCATCAGCTTTCCCTACTACTGCCTGAACAAATATTACTGATCTGGCAAAAATTCAAGAAAGAAAAATGGGTGGGGGCAAAGTAGGCAACCATGTACCACTGTACTGTAAACTTACATTGACCTTAATGATAGGATTTTTACCTCTGCTTTGTATCCCCAGCCTCAAGAGGTCAAATGTTGAAAAATTAAAACCAAAACCCCTTAGGCAATCATCTGAAGGCTGCAGCAAACAGTAACTTTTCAGTTCTTTCTCCACCTTCATTCAATTTGGCTGGAATTCCAGTTTGAACTTAACAAGACTTCAGAGCTCAGATTTGACTGCTGTTCCAGTAAGAAGGAAAATAAAAGCCTTGAACCAGTCTTGGATTCAACTTTGCAGCAACTCCACAGTTTAAGTTACTCCTCTCGTCTTGCAGATGAGGGATGCAGAACAGCATTCATGGCTTAGCTGAGAACAAACTGGTAAAGGCAGTTGTCTGCTGGACCACAGCCATCCAGCCCCATGCCACCACCCATAAAGCCCATGTCCTAGTGACCTCAAGATCACACTGGTAAGATGGTACTCAACCCTCAGATTTCTGCATTGTGAGGAAACCAACCAACCGAGTCAGCAAGATTATGCCTTGAATAAACTCATCAGCATGGTAATGATAACCTGCTTCTGAGGGGTTTCAATCTCCTGTTTTCTACCACCTGGATTTTATCACTCACACACATTTAAAGATACCAAGCATTTCAGCTGCAAGCAGAGTGGGACTGACAAAAGGACAAGTTTCTTCAAAACTCCTACACTGTCTACAAAGAAAGACAAAACATACTATTACCATTACAAAAATTGAAAACTGCCACCATCTTGTGTCTCAACCCTTTTTGCAAAAATACACTTGCTGCCCAGTTTCAGTATGAATTTGTTTTCCAGAATACACACACACACACACACATTAATTTCTTACAAATCAATTCAAGTGCCTCTAATGCTGAGACAATTTAAAAGATGACTGCTTTTAGCCATATGCCCGCCTCTCTGCTAGATGCTACCACTGTCTGAGGAACCAGTGTCAGCTGTCACAGCCCTCACCCAGTAACAGAATCACTACAAGGCTGTAGATGATTTCCACAAATCCAGGAGGCTCCTTTCTTAAATAAGAAGAACAAGGTATTTTTTTCTTTTTACAGGTGAAAAAGAACAGAATAAACAAACTGAAAACAGAAGAACTAGCAAAGGAAAGCCAGGGTTTTATTTTTGTACCGGTTAAAATAAAGACCAGAGATAATATAAAAAAGCATTAACCAAGTCTGCAGCATGAGAGAACTCCAGTGCAATAAACACCTCATGGCACAGGTCCCAACTTACCCAAACACTGTGCTAGCCTGGTGCCATGTATCAGCAGACAGTTTACACCACTAACATCTCCAGTGCTTATGTGAGCATGCTGCTCCCTTCTCATCAGCTGTATCGGGGCAGACAATTCTGTAGTAGTGAATCACTTTAGAATTACAGGACAGTTGTTACACTCAGACATTTGTTTTTTTAATAACATCAACCAAAGAGTAAGGTGATACCAGTGCTCTTTAGATCAATACTGGCAGGACACAGTGGAGAGAGAACAGAGTAGGAGGCCACAACCGGTAGGTGTTCAAGGGAGGTGTGAACAGAAGACTTCAGAACACGGTTAATGAATATCCCACTGGAAAAGCTGGATAAACAAACTCTCCATCTGAGGAAAGGTCAGGAGGACAGCAATTAGGCTGCACTGGAGAACAAGGCTTGCTTGCTTACAACCTGATGCTGTGGCCCGACTCCAAACACAAGTTATTTTGCCATGCTGGAGAATGGCCACCAGGAAACCAGAGAAGGCGGAAAATGATTACATGCTTTGTTCTTAAGCAGCAAATGGGAGAATGTGTTGACTTTACAACAGAAAGTTCCAAAAGTTGGGTTTTTTTCCTTTCCAAACAGCTATTTCCCTGCTTTTATGGGCAGGATGTTACAGGCACAAGGAAGTGCTGCTGCTACTCCACCTTTCCTTAAGTCTGACTTCTGCTTCAGGAAATGTAATTATGAAGCTTATGAAGGTATTGAGATCTGTTAGAGCTGATAGGCATTTCAGGTGGATGCAGAAGAGTCTAGTAGAATTTTCCACTTAAAAAATAATCCTTGTTGATGTTAGAGGGAATAGGGATAATCAGTAGCACCACACCCTCTGAGAAAACACTCAGAAGACACAACACATTGAAAAGGATGGGTCACCTTATGGGCAAGCATCAGATAAGCTGAAACCAGTACAATCAAAATTTCCTCAAATAAACAACAAATTCTGCAAAGCAAAATCACAATGGCCTTTTTATTAAAAGTATCTGAAATACTTTGTTAACATTTCCTGTACTTCAACAGAAAATACTGAGAACTCATGGTTTTAGCCAATAAAATGAAGCATGCAACCAGATATCAACACCATTTTAAAAAAAGATCAAAATAAAACTTAAAAAAAAAACAAACCAAAAAAACCCTCAAAACACCATCACCCAACTGGAAACAAAGCATTTTCCTATGTCTTTAAACGTACAGTTGTTAAGTTAATAAGTTATACCACTATATTATTAGAAGTTTATAGACAGGAGCCATTCTTAGCTTACAAATATACACATGCACACTTAAAACTATACGGTAAAGTGCAGTCTTTTTGAGAGCTGGAAAATTAAGATTATATCTGGAACCTGTGACACACACAAAAGCATTAGTCCTGTAATCAGACCAGTCAGTTCACATCCACTCTTCCACTAAGCATATATAATACAGGTCCGCTAACAAGACCGCTCTAATTGCCATGTGAAGGGCCTCAGCTTTTACACCTCAATCAAACATGTAATTAATTAAAGGTTTGGCAGTTCTTCTGTTCCAAACCTGTACGGGCAATTTTGCCAGAACACTGAAATTCAGACAAATTTCTACCTCTGCATACCATGATAGCAAAAACTTTTCAAATCGACAAACATTGAGGATTCATGTAAAAAGTTATTCTGTAATGCCTGGTTGCACAGGGTAGGAAAGGGGGAGAGGAACACATGGGTGTTCCCCCTATGCAGCATCCTAGCAAGCACTACCCTATTATTACACAAGGAGCAGACCTGGATACTGTAGACAACAGAACAGAGCAGAGAAGGCATTCAGTCTTTAAAAATGCATTAATCTAGCATCGAAAAAATCACTTCTGACCCACATTATGAATGTTGAAAGTTACAATAGCATGGTAATAAATGTCACTTTTACACAGAAACTACAAGGCACCCCAAGTAAAAGGAAGCGCTCTCAAAATGGCAGAGCACAGTCCTTGATTATTAGGACCATTCATTAGGAATCCTAATGAAATCAGCAGAATTCTTAATTTATTAATTAGTAAAAATTAACAAAAATTAGTGTCGTTTCTTACATAGGCTGACTAAGGTGACACACTGATGCCCACATATGCACACACGCAGGAATGATACGTTTTCAGAAAAAATGGCATGGCAACATCAAAGTGTAGAAACACGAGGAACACGGAACAAAGGAAGTTTACTGCATGCTTTCAATCAAATGGTTTTTATGATGCAAAGTGCGAAGAAGCCAGCCATAGCTTTTCAGCATTTCAGAAAAAGAGCACAGGTAATCTAAATAAGCAAACTACAAAGGATGCAAGTGATCCTAAGAAAAGATAATGCTTCAGGGTATACAACTTGAGGTGCCACCACACCTTCCAGTTTTGCTTCAGTAAGCTGTGTTTTGTTTGCCATTTCTCAATCTCATACATCTAACTAATTTACATTACTGAAAAATTAACAAGACTCGTAAACATCTTAAAGGCTTAACCAGACTAGGAAATACCACCTTTCTAGTTAGTCAGAATAAGTCTAGTTCTGTCCTGAGGAAAGAATGATCAAAACCAGCAACATCTTGATGTTACTGCTAACATAAGGAGAGAGTGCTCTCCCCTTTTTGTACTCCTAAGCAGTTTTACATGGCCACATAATTATACTAGAAAGGAAGCACACCTGCCTCCATCCACCCTCCCACTGAGACAATGTGGTGGTTTGGGTCGCACAGCACATACACGGGATAGCAAAAAAGCCTATTCTGGGATGAGGCTTTCCTAAGTGCCCTCTGCATCTTACAGGGGGCAGACTTTTGCAGACGCTGCACTGTGTTCTCCTCCTGCCACCAGAGTCACAACTCCATGCTCCAAGACATAGAGGATGAAGCTGGGCAGGAAATAATCTACTTTTTCCAACAGAACTAACCCCACTGCCCCTCCTCTCCTGCTTGGCACATCTCGGGAGACCACCAGCCACCACTACCTGTTTTTCCTGCCCACCAGAACACCTGTGCCCAACCTGATCTCAAAATGCTTTGAAGGGAATTCATTTGCACATTAACCAGCAGATGCAATATCATCAGGGGTCATGCTCTTGTTTTAGCTAGTTCAGGTGTTGTCACTAAAACGGTAACAGAGTAATTTTCACCACAGAAGCAGTCTTTTATAAATTAATAACAGATTAATTTACATTATTTTTATATAATAAAATATTGTTTTATATATATTCTATATAAAATATTTAAAACATATAATCTATATTATATAAATAAAAAAATAAAACAGGTCGATGACCAACTGACTGCTATAGCTGGTGACAGGGCCAGTGGGTGGAGAGAGGGTCCCTGCTGGTCGGCTCTGGATTGCCAGCCCTTTGCAGTGACTTGCCCATGAACTGGGAGCATCAGACACGCTCCTGTGTATTAGGACTGGTCATAACTACACTCCTACTCCCTCTGGGG
The DNA here is from genome assembly GCA_013397975.1 of Machaerirhynchus nigripectus. Taxonomy (NCBI): domain Eukaryota; kingdom Metazoa; phylum Chordata; class Aves; order Passeriformes; family Dicruridae; genus Machaerirhynchus; species Machaerirhynchus nigripectus. Next base: position 146,788 of record VZRQ01002220.1, read on the forward strand.
TCTCTCTGCAAACTACTACTGGTTAAGAGAATAATTTGCCAGCACAACTGTACATTCCTGGGAATATTTTGAAAATCAGCTGTAAACAGTAGGCTTAGCAAACCTTTTCTAAACTTTACACAGAACAAGGAAACATTATCCCTGGACCCATAACCTCAGCACTCTTGTGTTTCAGTTTACACTGAGTCCCATACATCTATTTAATGGGATGTTTTGAAATACCAAGTTATCAGGAATGCTGGCACTAGAATACCAATTCTCACATTAACTTTTCTAACATTACAAGATCTTCCCAGATCTGACTGCTCCAGTTCACAAAGACTACTCCCACTGAAAGGGCTACCGCCACCCTCCACCACAACAGCTGTTTGCAGAACGTGATCTCTCTTTCTGTCCAAACCCTCGCTGATATTTGCTGTCTTGACTCAAGCTGTTTAAGCGACTGCATAGTTTTGAAGTAAAAAAAACACTGAACAAATGCAGTTGAACAAGATTAAAAACTAAAGATTAGCCTAAGAAAGAGCAGTAAAGGAGCACAGCAATGCTCACTTAGACTTATAAATAACAGAATGCAACTCTCCCCATACCCAGACCGACTTAGAAACTCCCAACATCCAGCTTGCTTATAAGAAACAAGAGATGTCAAAATGCTGCCAAGGGACACCTGGCCCCTTAAGAGGCCCCTAAATTTACTGTCTCTGCAGCTGGATAACAGGAAAGTCCATATTTTTCACTCCAGCACTCAAACCAGGAATGAAGAGCCAGTTCAGATTTTGCATGAATACACATGTAGTTTTAAGATGAGGTTTAATCTAGGAGTTTTTAATTGTGTGCCCTTGGCAAGTGAAGCACTGAGCAGGCATAGACTATAAGCTTTACTATGAACTTGAACACAACCACTAAGTAATGGATTTAAGTACATGTCACTGAAAATAAAGCTAGGGAAATGTACTAAAAATTCTTTCAGAAGATAAATACAGCAGGTATCCAAATGTCAAACTTGCAACAATAATTTTAAAAAGGGTTATTTTAAAAGAACACAAACCATTACCTCTGTGGCACACAAGCATGTATTGACTGAAATTGCACATAGGGCAACAGCCATTTTTTAGTTGATCACAACTGCAACTAATGTTAAAAAAGTTTGAGCCAAGGTCCACAACATTACATATGAAGAAGAAATTTATCCCCTCTCTCAAAACTCCAGCCAAACAGCTCCACTGCAGCAGAGGGAGAAGCTGCAGGGAAATGGTGGGTTTGTCCATGACAGAAATTCATCGGAGTGTCCCTGGAGCAGCTGCAACTGCAAAGGGAAGGCTGTGGAGTCCAGGAGGATGACAGGGAACCAGTGGGGAAAGCTAGCACAGGCACAGCCAGTCAGGACCATGTGCTGAAAGAGATGCATTTAGCGCTGTTTCAAAAGTGTTGCTCAATTCAAGGTCCACCTATTCTTTAAATAAATGCATCCACCTTTTTGAGCAGCATTGTTAGACTTGTTCTCATCAACAACTAAACAGAATTACAGAACAAACTAATTCATCTATGGATTACCATCAGTATATTATTCTCCACACTACATGTAGCACTATTTTCCTCATACACTTGCAAACACAAGCTTTTTTAGGTGTTCTGTGGCAATATTTTCATTAAGCAACTCTAACTGTGAGGCTGGGTCTGTAAGAGCCCTTGCTGCAGAAACTGGAAGGAACCCAGCAAAGAAGGAAGGAACAGAGGGAGAAATTCAAGTGAATTTGGCTTGGCAGGAACAGGTTCTACCCCTGCCCTGAAAAGGAGTTTAAAGTACAAAAATATCCACAGATGATCACTAATGGCAGGTTCTCTCCTTTTAGGGGAGCTGACTTGAGACCTGATAGTTACTGGGATTTGCTGAGTCATGAACATTCACATCTGCAAGCAAAGCAAACACAAGCAACACAAACTCTGCAACGTGAGATACATGCAGAAGTCTGTCACAGCTGTAGATCTAACCAGATCAGAAGCAGAGGACAATTCTTACTACACAGAGGAAGCAAAGTTGGAGACAGGACAGGACACGAGACACTGATCTGATCAAAAACACCTGAACAGTTTAATTCCCATGCCAGGTGATGCAGTAAGATAAGAGGAGCCAATTCCACCAGATAAACACAAGTGCCATATGTGAGAAATCCTAGCACATCCAAGATGCCTGCACAGGGCAGGCAGACAAGTCAGAGGTTTAGCTGGATGCCCGCAATCTACCAAGGGGCAACAGGAGATTGGGCAGGATACACATCCAACAGTACCCAAGACAACATTAGATACCTCTGGTTTAAGCAACTGAGTCCCAAACCACAGGCTGACTTGGTGATGAGCTGAACTGCTCTCAGCTGTACTGCCAGCATTGTCAGTGACTCGCAGTCACACACCAGCATATGGGTGTTCAGTCCAGAGCTGAATCCTACTCCAACGACATCAACAAGAGGCAGGCTTCAAAAACACAGAAAGGCAGAGTGGTTTTTGCAAGTGGATCTGTGGAATTCCATGTCACAGGACTCTGGGGATGCTACAAGTTTACACGGGTGCAAAAGCAACCAGATAACTCCCAGGAGAAAACAACCAAGCCTGCAAATCAGAGAGGCTAGAAGAGTGTTCTGTCAGGACACCAATGAATAATTGCCCTGTTTCTCTTACTCTTCCCCAGCATGTACTATTAGCAATTGCCAGACACTCTAGACAGATCTTGCTTTTGACTTCATATGGGTATCCACACGTTTCTTTTGTTTCAGCTTCCATATGAAATGGGAATATTATCACCACTGCGCAAGAGAGAAAGAGCAGGTCCCAAAGTGAGGCTGGCCAACCAAGGTGACTGTCAGATGAGGCACGCACAGACCCGAGGTGAAGCAGCTAGGGATCACCCAATTCAACCACAACACAAAACACACTTTAACTTAAAGCCAGAAATATGAGCAGTTGTGTACTTGCAGAAGGGAAGAAGCTGTTGTTAATATGCTGTTATTATTGGAACGCACATTCACAAACATTTGTGAAATATCATAGGAAAAAAAATCCCTGCTGAAATGATTCATTCTTCTTTTAAAGCAAGCTTTGAGTACCATGCAGAGAATTTATGGCCTTATGCCACATACTCCACAATAAGGAGAAGGGGAAGGACTCCTCAAGATTAGCAGCATATATTCTGTGTGCTGGATGAGGCAAAGAGTATGTGGGAGGGATGCTGGCAAGTGATGATGTAATTAAAAGTTGTAACTTAACCCAGAGAGACAAGGAGGAATAGTAACACTGGCTCTTCCAAACTTAGCTATCAAGCGTTTTTAAAAATAAACACACAAATACTTTATTGTGATCATTTATAAAATAATTATTTTATTACCTAGAAAGCACAATCCAGAATTGGAATACCACAGAGCTAGGATTCATTAAGTATCTATGAAGACTATGACAAGACTTTACATTTAAGGACAATGAGATGTTTTCAGATGAAAAGTTACACTTAACTTTACAATACTAAGCCTTGGCATGCATATATATATATATATATATATACACACATATATATACACACACACACACTCTTACACCTTGACAAGAATTCTGCTAAACAACTATTTAGTTTTACAAGATTCATGATAAACTAAAAGATGTGGAAGATGAACCTGAATGGCAAAATAAGCTCATAAACAGATGAAACATTGCAAAAAGGAATCATGTTTTCTTCCTTACTTTCTTATTAAAACAGACTGCAGCATAGGTAACTCTTAAAAAGACTTTTTTCAAGAGCTCCTCTCTTGGGGGAAGAATTTATTTAGCTTTTTGTACAAATGGTTTTTGAAACATTTTCTTGGTTTAGATGTTTTAGTTATCACTTACATTGCTGCTTCCGATTGAAACACAGTAATTGCTTTCTCCTTGTTAGCAATGCTTTCCTCTGTTCTATCTCAGCACCATGTTAGTGCATTGTCCAGCTACCTGACAAGATGGGAGCTACCTCAAGTTAGCAAGACCATAACACTCTTCTCTCACATGTTCAAGCTGCAGCTTTCAAGCACAAGTCTTGAATCCGAAGTCAGTGTGTTAGTATTAACAACATCCTCAGCTTATTTCAGAGGTCTATTTGAAGCACACAGAAAAAGCAGTAGTACAAGTTTTCTGCTGCCCTGTGTTGGATAAAGTATGGTCAACCCACCACACATACAGAAGACACTGCAGAGAGTAGCTATTCCAGGGTCTCAACTGAGGGAAAAAAAAATCTGCCAAAGAAATTTCCACTCTCTCAAAGAAAGCCTGACATTCCAAATAGCAGGACAAACTTTAGAGAACCCAGCTCTTGTTTCAACCCACAAGACAGATATCAAATTGTTACAGCTGGCTTTCATTTTGACAGGTCAAGAGTGATCTGCAAATCCTACACACTTAAGGCACATGAGAACAAATCTATCTGGCCAGGGCAAAACAAAAAGAAAGAATTACCATCTCTGTTTACAACCTTTGAGGACAGAGACCCATATTTTGTAATACCTGTCTTTCAATTGCAGTAAGCATTAATAGCCTGCTATAAAGGACAAAATTAAAAAAAAAAAAAAAAAAATAATAATAAAAAAAAAAACTAAAACCAAAAGGGCACCACTTCGATTTCCTCCTGAATATAGGCAAAGAAATAAGGAGAAACATGGGAAGTAAAGCCCGTAACATGCATGATCTAATCTAAGTAGGGATACCAAGTAAAGAGTAATTAAAAGAAAAATCAGTTGAACTACCATCCATCTTGCTGCAAAGGATATTAAATAAAAATAAAATTAAAAAAAAGAGTGAACAACAACAACAAAACCACTCAAAAGGATAATAAAGAAAAGTGTGAGCAGATAGGGTATCTGGTCAAGAGTTCAAGATCACATTCACATTTCATGGGGTAATCAGATACTGTATGGAAGTCAACGTAACAGGATGCCCTCCCTGAGCAAATGAAAAATTAGTGACTGGAAACTAATAGAACAGCTTCTGTGTTCCTGGGTACTGGGGGGACAAAACCCAGTGTGCCAGGCAACCCTTCAACAAATATGGTATGCATTAAAAATACACAGAGACACTGTAAAACCCCATTTGCACACTGGTTTACATTTCCTTAATCTGAGTAATATGCAGAGTGGCACTGGTAGAGGACAAAGAGCTACATCTAACACCACAGAAAAACAAAACCGAAGGTCCTACTGTGTTTTCCTTGCAGCTGCAAAACAAAAACCGAAGTCAACCTTCCTGTGTTCATTTTCACACCTTTTCCAAAATCTTGCACTGATAAGGGATCAGACATCAGACAGGGTGGTGGGGAGGGGGGTAGGATAGCTGTTTGAAAGTCATGTTTGAATAAAAATCCACCTCAAAGAATCCCACTACCATCTGTTGCCATTTATAGCAGGGGTGTATTTTAAACCATACAATCCCCTGAGGTAATGCTGCTCCTCACACTGGCCTCTTTTGTACAATTCAGAGAATTCTGTGTTGAGTAGCACCAACACACAGCTACAGCACAGCTACAGCCCAGGGAATTAGAAAATAAAGACAAGTATCTTCCATTTTATCTGAAGTCAGCGAGTTTCTCTCAACACTTTGTAAATTTTGCTACTAACCTGATGTTACAACTTTCTGTCAGAAAACCCTTGGGTCGAGGCACGCATAGAGAGATAGATAATGGAACATTAACTTTTTGTGAAGTAAAGAGCAGGCTACACATCAGGATAGGGCTGCTGCAAGCAGCTGCCAGCAGATCAGAAGGGCAATATATACTACCTGGGGTCAGGGTAAACTGAAAAACCACCCAAGTGAGGGCAGCTACAGAAAGAAATGGATGAGGAATTCAGAACACCCTTCCACTCCCACGGCAGGAAGGGAGTGGAAGTCTCTTTGACAGCCTCCCTGCATGAAAGGCTTCTCATGCCCCATCTTGTTTTTAGCAGCAGACCTCTGAAGGACAGCTCACAGCCACCCACAGAGCAACTGGCTCAGCGCCCACCTGTTCCAAGCACATCTGGGGAAGCCCAAGTGTGGGTGTCTCAACCTGTGATGTGGCTGCACTGATACAGGGGGTGCAGGCTCCTGCAAATTCATCTGGTTGAAAAAACACAGTGGCCTCCTACACAGAGTCTCTGAAAGGCGCAGACTTGATGAATGTAAATTAGATAGTTGTTCCAAACTAGAGTGGGTTAGGAAGAAAGTGCAGATGATCATCTGACCTGTTCCATAGGGATTAAAACACATTGGCATTTGGGGAAGGAAACGGGTACAGAAGGTAAATACTGAGGGCTCCAAGTACCTGCATGGAGAGCAGGTTAGTGGCTGTGGTATCTGACAAAGGAAAGAAATGGCTCTAGGAGGTACCAGAGATCAAAGAAAAGTAAGTAGTAGAGCAGGGAGGAGATCAAAGGCTCGAGCTGCAGACACCCACCCAACCCAGGCTGAGTTGGTATAACAGCTTGGAAAAGACACGGGAGTGAGTACTCAAACCATGGTGGAAAAGGGAATCCTGCTGCACCCAGGAGATGTGCAAGAGAAGTCATCACAGGAAGCAAAAAAACCCAGCTAAGGCAGGGTTGGGGAAGAGGAACAAAATTAGATGCACACCACTAATAGAAGGCAAACACAGTCACTGTTCCTACATCATGAGCACTTCCCTGCACCGCAAATGCCTCCGAACCAGGGTGCTCTTTGGACATGGCAATGGTTCACCATGACAAAACTGTCTTCCAGTAAAGTCACACCACCACCGCCTCCACGCTCAGGGAGAAAACACTTTGGAGAAGCAGCTGGGAAGCCATTCATATTGTATCCCATATCCATGATATGGGATACATGGATATCCATGATATCCATGTATCCTGGACCATGTTCAATGGTCCAGGACATACAGATACTTCTCCTCAGTTCCGATTAAGGATTTGCTTTAGAAGGCCAGTGCTATACTTCTGACTTCCAGTTCTCCAGAAGCCCAGGAAGGCTCAGTCTTGGTTTACAGTTTACCTTACATCTGGTTTAGTACAACAAACGTGATTTGATCTCCCTGCAGCAGGTGCTGTCATCCTGCCTTCCCTGGGCCACTTTCAGAGGGCACAGATAAAGGTGAGTTACAGCAACCTGGCCTGCACAAACATCACTTCAATTCCTCCTTTTCCTAAAGACACTATTCACACTACATAGCAAGCAAAAAAGGAAATGGAGATAAACAGCCAGCTGCAACTAGTCAGCAGATTTGTGAGTTAATTAGAGTAGCTTCCTTGGTCACACAATAGAGTAAGTAAGAAAAAGCAATGGAGGCACTAGAGTTTGGTGATCTAGAGGTACCAAAAAGAGGAGCAATGTTGGTTGCTGCTAACTAATAATTGAAATCAACCTGTCTCTACTCACTGTGAAAGCCAAGGAAAAAGGAAACAGCACTTTACTTTTCAACAGTTAAAAAAGCTAAAGGGATTTAAAATGCATGTTAAAAAGGAAAGGGAAAGACAGTTCTTTTCCTACAGAGGTGAACTTTAATGCACCAAATGTCCTCATGTATCTGGAGGCAGCCATCGCTGCACCCACTGCATGTCTGGGAGGAAGCTGCTGGGTGTCACTGACTAACTTCAAATTAAAGCCCAAGTCAAAAGGCAAGGTTGCTCCTATTGCTGCATGTAAAGCAAGCTTCTAAGGAAGCCCCATTGTCAAGTCCTGGGTTTTTTTTTTTCTGTAAAAGTACCTGTCACAACAGCTAAGCCCTTTTAGGAAGTGTTTATAAAAGAGTAAGCTAAATGTAGTGCTTAATTTGAGTACTAAAAAGACCTCGAGTCTTTTTCCAAATCACCTTTCATTTCAATATCACATTTAACAGGTCAGGAGATTGAAAGCCTTTTCCAAACTTCAAGAGTTTGAAGTCTGATTTTCACAGGTGTCAAGTGCTTGCAGTTGTCATCATGCATTCTGAAGGTGTAGGGCAAAGAGCTGTCAGTTGCATTAAAGAAAAAAATCCTTTCATTCTTTCCATAGCAGTCTAACGAGTAACAACAAAACTTATTTGCACTGTAAAGTCCAAAAGAACTGTGAATTTAAAAATTAATGCTTAGTCTTGTCTTTACATTTAATACCATGGTACATCTGCAATAACACAGAAAACAAAACATCCCTCATCACTTGCTGCAAGCTTGATATCATCACATATTTGGTCTTCCTCAGAAGGCATTTAAGCTAAGTTTGGCAGACAGATTCAGTAAATTTACAAATTACTTCTGAACAGAGCAGATTACCTGCCTAAGTATTTTCTAAGTACTAAACAATAAATGGTTAGACTTCAGCAAAAATTAGCTTCGATTTGGAGCAGTGAAAGTGAAATTATGAACATATGGGAAAAGATTACATGGTAGTTTTACCTCCATTTTTTTGCTTTAAAATAAAAGAGACAAATTTTTCTGCCATTTTTGACACGTCATCTATTGCAAATTTAACAAAGCTGAAGGAAGAGTCCTCTAACCAAGAGAAAATATAGAGAGCACTTACAAGAGCTGTTTATGAGATGACAAAATGCATCAAAGAACCTATTAGTTATGCACTGTAATATCAACTCAGACTAACAATGAAAGGTAGTTCTGGAAAAAAGACACTCTTTATTAGATCTCTCCAAAAGACAGATAACATCTTCAGACTTGAAGCCTGTGCGTCCAGTTTTAGATTTCCCAACAACAAGTAACCTAGAATTGTAGCTACCATATATTTTTTTAATGCTCAAGACTTATGAGCAGTAGGTGACACTGCATGGTGTAGTGCGTCACTTTAAATCACCACTAAAGAAAGGCATTTATTTAAAAAAACCCAACATTGTCTAGTCAGTCATCTACTGTGGGGAGCTGGGAGAATAAAGAGAAGAGAGGCAAGCACGAGCACCATTCGTAAGTGAACGATATGATGCAGAAAACCCCCACACAAGCTCCCTGTGTTCTGACACAGCTAGAACCAAGCTACTGCCCATAAACTCTGCTGAACGTCAACTGGCTCCTCCTCAAACACCAAGGCACCCCTGCAGCACACGTCACTGCAAAAAGCTACAGTGCAGGACCCAGTCTGTGCACTGCAAAACTCTCCACACCCCCATCAGCCTTCTCACATCCCAGGCATCTTAACTGGCAAGGTTACAGCTCCGAACAGAGACAGATTCTCTTCTGCTGGCACATGTACTCAAACAGCCCCACTCCCTCTTCTTTCCTACATGAGTCATGGTACTGGAGTTCCCTGATCTCACACATTACGGCCCCACCAAAGGCTGTATCAGCTTAAGCAAGGGATAACATGGAACCAGTGTTACACTGGGCAACACAGCCACCAATTCATGTCGCACAATAGTCCTAATAGCTTTTATTTGCTCTAGGAAATAAATTATCGCACAGACTTGGTCAAACATGAGTGTTCGGTTTCCCTAGGGCCAGAAACTTGCTGCTCTCAAGGACAAATGGAGTACTTCCCTTCCCTACAGCTGTGGGGTCTCACCTCCTTCCCTGGCCCTCAGCATTTCATCAAACCCTTGGTGAGTGAAACTCAGCTCACTACTGTGTCAGGAAACTAACTCTAGAAAAAAAAAAACTAAGCTAGCAAAACAAGGTGCATGCAGTACAGGAGGCAATACACAGAGTGCCTTAAGATTTTTCTCCAGCAGCTTCAAGCTGCTCCATTCAGTCAGCAACTTCTGGACCCACTCACACCATGCATGCCAAATGCTTTATTAACAAGTTTCCTAGGGTTTGGGTTGGTTGCTTCTTAAATGCAAGAAATTAAAGGCATTTCTACACAAACCTCCAGATAACATGCCCTAGTCTTTGTTGGAATCCCTTATATTGTGCCTTACTCTTAAGAGTCTTCCCTCTCCTACTGGAGAAGAGTTCAAAATGCTCCCTGAGTAAATAGTATAGGCAAGAACTCAGTATGTAGACGTTCAGATTTAAGGCTCTGGACCCATCAGATCTAGAAGAAACCCAGACTTCAGGAGTATTAACACGGGTTTTGAAAGATTTGTTCACCACCCGTGAAGCTATTTGAAAAAGTGCATCAAATTAACTACACATGCAAATTTTTTTCTTTCCCATTTTGATTTTATTCTTCATTTTGGAGAGACTGAAGGCCTTAAAGAGCAGATCTAGTAGGAAAGTATGATACCAAGACTGCAGATGCTTGCTTCATCAACAGGAAACAGCCCAAGAGTCCAAATAATAATGGAAGACTACATTGACTGCCAACAGTCCCTGTGCATGGACAATCCTTTTCCAGAACTGCAAGCAAAAAAACTGTAGAAGAAATTGTAATATTGATGCCAGAGCCATTAGGCACACCTAAGCAGACAACTGACAGTGAGTCTTTGAAATTCACCCTGTGCCTTTAAACTTGGCAAGCCCCCCATCCCCAGCTGAATTTTTTTTACTGGGAGCTAATGGACAACCTCACAGGTTACCTCTGTGACAGAGAAGAGTCAAGTCTGTGTGGTTTTGCCCACTCTAGACTGTAACAGATCTTCAGTCAGATGATGCATTTCCTCTGCAACCCGAATGAACTGTCGGCTCTAAAGCAAGGCACAGCTGTGAGGTTTATTAGATAAAGCACCATTCAAATTTTGACTTAGGGCCTGTAGTGAAGAGAATTAGTATGGGAAAATGCTACTTGAAATGACGCAAATCACCATGTGCCCTTTATGATTTACAGGGTCACTGAGATAAGTTTCATGCATGCCAAAATTTTCACACACTTACGTAGAAGGATATACATTTAATTAACGTAAATGCAAATCTCTTATGTCCAGTAGTTGACTATTAACAATAAAAACAATGGCTACTGGAAACACGTAATGAGAAAAGTTTATCCAGAAACTATTTTAAAATTACAGAACTGCAAATGTCACACTGTCCTTCTTTAGGCATCACTTCCGCATTCAGCAGAAGTGTTTCCTTTATTAATATTTCTCATCAGACTGAATGTTTAAAAAGTTTCCTACTGTGCTTCATGATTTCCTTATAAATCACCTGCTTATAATCCACCCTGAAGAATGAACCATTTTTCTCCAGAGCATGAAAGTCATGTTATGCAGTTACTGAGATGGGGCAAGGAAGCAAGACATACTCAGGAGGAAAGGAAGCATCTCTGTAAAAGGCAGACATGCAAAAGATACTGAAATTTAGCCTTCAGATGACAAACCGGAATATTTTGTTATTTTATTCAAAACTGTTTTCCTGCTTTAAGGTATTTTTACTAAAACTACAAATATTTCAGCTGTCCTCAACAACCTATCAGTTTATTGACATCCCACAGTACAATTAGGAGTAAGGCAAGAATTTAACATACTTCCTATCAACTCACTGCTAAGGACAGAGTCATTTGCATGTTCCAGCTAAGGCATGTAATCAGCTGCTTACAATAACAAAGAACTCCAAAGGAATCCTGGTTTCCAAAGATGGAAGTGGTAAAAACAGCAAAGAGATTAAGAAAACATAGCATCCTCTACTCTGACATATAGTGCCTACCATATATGACTAAATCCTATGTCCTACATGAAGTGCAAAATGAAAACTATTTTTCTCATTTCAAAATACAAAAGACTGTATCAAATGGAAGAATGTTTTGCTTAGAAACCACTAAGTTGTCAACCCTGTCCCTCTTACATCAACTGTTGGTTAAGGAAAAAAAAACCCAAAACACCACAAACAAACTTATTCAGGTCAGAGAATTGCAAAGACCAAAACATGCAGTTTCTTTTGCTTTATTCTAAAAAACACAGATATGGTTAGTATGAAGACAAATTTCATTCTGTTTTTCCTAATAAAAGATTTTCCAGTGTTTGCCTCATCTGGAGGGAACTAGACTGTTGAAGAGCCCTTCAGTCTCTCCCATATAACACAGAATGGATCTAGAGGCAGATTTTTCACAAAAGGGATCTTGGGTTGTTTACGAGTACCAATGAGAGATTTAAGCTGTTCCAGAAAATTAGTTCTGCAGAAATAAGCAGCATCACTTCTAAAAATCATTCCTAAATCCCACTCATCATTGGAAATCATCTCCAATAAATATCTGCAAAAGGTGGGAGTCAGGATGGACCACAGAGGGATTTTCAAGTAACCAAGGGAAAACAAAGTACAAAATGCAAAGCTAGATGCCTGCTTTAAAAGAAAGCCAAATCCTTTGAGGTTTATAAATGCATTAAAGATGCATCTGTCCATTTTTATCTGTGTCTCATGATAAGAATGGTTAGGGGAAAGCACACATTCATAATCCTGCCGGAATGCAGAACAGGCCCACTGCTGAGTGCAGCCACCTCAGGAGCTTCCCAACTAAAAATGCCCTTTGAAGTCCTGCAGTACTTTATTCCAGAAGAGGAAGCAGTGAGAGGCAGAACTGGGGAATGGGAAGGATGCTCAAGTATCCGCAACTCCAAAGGGAAAGGGGATAATGGGATAACCTCTGTACTGCAGTACACAATACACAAAAGTCCAGGGAAAAGGTAATACGAAGTCTCCTTTACTGAGAGCATTCACAGCTCTCCACTGTTTTGAGACAAAAGCAGATTGCCTTCTCTAACTAGGCAGCCCCTGGACTGTCTAGGGCACAAATGGAACTATGCCAAACACTGTGTAAGAGAGTAAACATACTTAAAGATGCTGACTATTCTCTATTCTCCAGTTCTCTACTCAGAGCTGACAACACAGCCACAGTCAGCGGCAGTGGACACAACCCATTTCCCTTCCCTACACTGAGCATTCACAGAGTGCCACCAATGCCAGAGGGAGAGCCGGGACAGAAATGTGGAACAAAGCTTCTGCTATACTCCCTGCCATAAAGAGTCAGGGCTGCTACAGGCCATACAAACACATTGTTATTTATCCAACTTTTCAAAACTTCCCAGTCCTCCTTTGTTCTAAAAAAGCAACGCTGTTCCAAAAACATGCTCTGATTCAAATGACCCAAGGTCAGGGACAGCATCAGCTCCACTCAACACTGAAAATTCTTGCAGTAGCCTCTGAAAAGACAACAAGAAACCCCCAGGTGGTTTGCATGCAAAGCAACTAATAAAGCCCCATTTCCCTTGATCTTGCATACAACCTACTTGTGAACTAAACTACTTGACACTTCCACATGGATGCCTCCAAAGAGGCAAGCTGTGATTCGAGTTGTTCTCCCCTTGTATGGATTGTACAACTTGTCTTCTGAGCTGTAGCCCTGATGTCTCAAAGGCATTTGCTGACCCTCTGGCTGGAGCACCAGCAGGGTTTGTTCCTCTGCAAATCCTTCTTAGAGCTTAGCTAAAGATCTGTAGAACCTTCAATACCTGCTTGTTTCCAGACCTTTGTGAGTTCTAGTCAACACATTACCTAAGCTTAAGAGAGGGAATGGAAGTGTCACTCCTGCAGGAAATAGAGCTAAAAATTAGCTAAAAAGTAGTCAGGCTAGTTTTGAGATCCTACCAACAAGCAGCAAGTCAGGAAAGGTTTCGTGTTAAGCTACATGTCCTCCACAGCAACAACTGATTTTGAAACAGCTACATACTACGTTGAGAGACAGCACAAACCTACTTGTAATTCTGCCACTCAGGTTTCTACTTGTGCCATGCACAAAGAGCTTTCAGCCTCCCCAGGCACCAGCCAGGGGCTCTGCATGAACACCACAGCTCTTTTATGCCAATGTGACTTTCTCGCAGCAGTGAAAAGGGAGTTCAAGAGTTTCAGAAACACTACCCTCGTAGCAGCTTCCTGCAAGAGGCTACTGTTGCATGGATGCAAAAGCAAAGATTCTTCATGCACTTATGTTAATTGTGCAACTATTCAAATAAAAACAGAAGACAACTTTTTTTGCTCACAAAATTAATTTTTCCTACAGAGGTGAATGTAAGATGACAAGTCACCTTGAAAATAAGCCGTAAGATTCACTAAGAACATTTTCAAACTAAGAGAAAAAAAGAGACACTATCAAGGTTCAAGGGAAAAGAACAAACTGGAACTGAAGAACAAGACCTTTAAACACATAGCCTTGGCAGGGCAGGAGGAGAATTTGAAATAGGACACAGAGCTATAATTGCATGGGCATTTGCTAAGTAGGTCTGCATTTGCTAAGCAGGTCTGTGTATTCTGTTGTGCAAAAGAAAAGAAAACACTCAAGAGATAAGAACTTCAGCCTGCACAGGACTTGGACAGCTTCCCAGAATTCAGGTCATAAGCAAAGACTCTCATAAGCAATGAAGGGTGCCAGAGCAAACACTTCCACGCAACTGGTCTGCATTTGCCTGTCAAGCCAAAAATTAAATGATGCACTTTTTTCTTTTTACTGGCAAACATGCAATACAAAAGTGCAATTAGTGGACAGCAGCTTTACAAATTTCAGTCTCTCACCCACTTTCACTGTCTGTCAACACCCAAATTTTAAATTCTGTTCTATTCACTATATACTTCATTTATCTGTTGTGTTAACTCAAGAGAAAAAAAAATTATGCTTTCTACATTTACTTCCAAACAAGTTCTCTGAAGAACAGCCAAAGCATCCTGAAGGCTGTTGGAGAAAGTCAGTTCCATTTTCAGCCCAGTCACACTCTGACAAAAGGACTTTCACTTTTAAACTACATCTAAACTCTTAAGTATATCCACCTAATACTGCAAAGGAAGTCAGTAGTAGTACTAGTACTAGGCTGCGGTTGCTGGACTTCTGCATGAACATTAAACCACCTGTCTACTATCAGCAACTATCTTCAAGCCTCCAAGCAGCAAACAGGAGGGATTTACAGTTAATAATTACCCAACATACCAATGCTTATAAACAGGCTTGCTTAAGAGATGCCTGGTAAGTGGTAGCGATAAAAATAATTTGAAAAGCATTTGCATCCAGCCAGGTATTGTTTTATGACCTCTTCAGGCATCACAGCCACCAAGGAAGAGGTTTAAAAGAACACACAAAAGTTAAGTTGATGGTATCAGCATAAAGTTGGTCCAGCCAGTCCTGACATACAACAAAACAGTCACTGGAAGAAAAGATGACAAAAACACCCTGCACGCTTTTCATATATAAGCTGCTGTCATAATCATCAGTGTTTGTATAGCACAGACTAGACTTTTACCATTCCTTTCAGACCAGGTCACCATCTTCAGAGCTTCCACCAACCCAACACCTGCACTGCTGCAACACAGACCACCACCTCCACCTGGCCACCAGCCCCACTGAGGTCACCCACAGCACCCAGCGTGTGGGCAAACCTCTGCTCCAGTTGCCCACAGGAGGTCCCTGAGACATCCTCCTTGCCATTCAGCTCTCTGGACGCCTCTCTCTTTGGATAAGGGGCCCAGCATGCTGGCTCTCCAGTTTCCTGCACTGCTAACTGGAATGAATTGAACACTCAAACTACAGGGTTCACAGCCTCCTCCCAACTCCAGCATCCCTACAGCCTCCTCCCAACTCCAGCATCCCTCACCTGCACAGAAGCTGACCCAGAGCTCTCCCTTTCTTTCCAGACAACTTGGTCACCAAGATGCCTTATCCTGTACCCAGGGCATCGTAGAGGTCTCTGGAGAGCAGAAGGGCCTTTTCCCCAAGGCCATTGCAGGAACCCCCCCATCAAAGCCAGTACACTCACATGACAGAAGAGCTGCCTAAGAGCAGAGACTCAGTCATACCAGTGAGCTGGAGCACTCAGAGAGGTTCTTATACCTGCTTACATCGTCCCTTTGCCCAGAGGAGATCTAATTCTTCACATAGGTGCTAAACACAGAGAACCTTTGAGCCAGGGAAGAAGGAAGAGACAGAGGCCATGCACTGTCACCTGGTCTCCTCACCCTGACCTGAGGACACTCCATGTCTCCTGAGGGCTAGACACACACATGCTCTTTGAGTCCAATGGCTCCCTTTTTCAGCTCTCAATAAAATGAAACAAAACAGACTTTGCAATTACTTCCTAAAAAATGTTAATTGGCAGAACCAAAACTCACTATGCACAAATCTAAGTATTTGCACAGATTTCTCAGCATCCCAGTACACTGCATTCATCTAAGGGCTGAGTTCAGAGACTTTTACAAAATGAGACTGCCTCCAAAAAATCATCAAATGCTTCAGGTCTTGGCAATGTCAGTCAGGTTTTGGTCCCTCTGCTCCCCAGTCTGCTGGTAGCCGTCCATACTTGTTCCTTGTTTGTTTTAACAAAGTACCTGAAGCAGATTCACATATTTGTAAGAGAAAGATCTAAGAGAACAAGGAAGGGAGGGAACATCTTGTGTCTCATACAATAAAAACAACCAAGGTAAAAAAATAGATCTAATCTGCCATGTAATGAGGTATCATTTTATGTATTTTT
Source organism: Machaerirhynchus nigripectus (assembly GCA_013397975.1). Lineage (NCBI taxonomy): Eukaryota > Metazoa > Chordata > Aves > Passeriformes > Dicruridae > Machaerirhynchus > Machaerirhynchus nigripectus. Next base: position 163,112 of record VZRQ01002220.1, read on the forward strand.
AAACTTCATACTTTTCTTACATTAATAGCATACATAGCTCTGCTGTTTACCATGATCCTGACAACACTAGTGTCTTACTCCTCTAAATTCTGTCCTATTTGTTATCAGTCTTGTGGGGGAGAAGAAAAAAGAAAAAAAAAGAGAAGAAGAAAAAAGAAAAAAAAAGAGAAGAAGAAAAAAAGAAAAAAAAAGAAAAAAAAAAGAATCATGATGTGGCCTTCCAGTTTGTCCAGAAGCTAATCAGGTGATTTTCTCCCTCTAAAACAAGCAAATTAAATTATTAAGCAGTCAGAAGTCAAAGTGCTCAAATGTCCCCATTCTGTGATTAAAGAAAGGCAGGAGTGCACAGGCCTGCCTTCTCTTCTTCCAGTGGTCCACCGGCAGAGCAAGACCTCCTGCCGAGCGCAGCTGACTCCTTCCTTTGCTGTAGCTTCTTCACCTGCATCTTTGTCTTCCATCCAGCAAAAGAAACTTTCTTCCTCTCAAGCAGTTACATCCAAAAAGCTGCCCATATTTACACTTGTGAAAACAGCAGTGACTTTTCACACTATAACCAATAAAGCCCAAAACAACAAAACAAAATCATGGCAAAAGGTTGATTACAGCAACCATTACTACAGGCAGATAGTTTCAGCTGTGAAACTTTTTATGAAGTGGCATGAAAACAGATACTGATGATACATTTTTCAAACAGATTAATAAATCCCTTCCAACCTTCCCTCAAAACTGGCAAGCAAATCAACATGCAAAAGACTAACACCCGATTTCCATTAACAGGCTCACACTTGCAGTGGAAAAATCTTATAACAGCTGGAGACTGAAGTTGGTCAAGGCACAGGAAAGAGTGCAGTTACATTTTGGTATGGCATAACATTGAAAATACATTTCAATATGTTTAAAATAGTACCCTTCACTTTATTCTCTAAACGGATGAGCTGGCCTGTTAAACCTGTTACAGGGAACAATTAAGGGAGGATTCTAAAGCCACAGAAAATACAAAGACCTAGAAATACACAAATGCATGTATTTTGAAAATCAAGAACCTGCAAGTAAATCCAAGGTTAACATTGCAATCCTATTTGCTGCACTACTTTCTGTCAGATACCAAAGCATAAACCGTATTTTCTATTCAAGAAGTTCTACTGCTTGCTTTCTTTCAGAACTATTATTCATTAAAAGAATAGTAACAAACAACAACCAAAAAAAAGCCAAACCAAAACCACACAAAACCAAAAAGCCCAGACTTCTCCACCTTCTGCCTACCTGTATCATGTCTATCCAGTTAAGAAATCTGTCCAAACACTCTAAGACACACCTTCACTGCACCATCAGCTGGGGCTTTCCCTCCCAAAGCACTGCTCCACAAGCTAAGCCCAGCCTCTTGAGGTCCCACCCTCTCAGTCAGCTTCCTCATCTGCACATTCTTCCATCTGCTCTAGCACCAGAGCTGTTCCTCTTGCAACCACGGAGAGAGATGATTCAAGGAAGACACCTGAAAAAACCTACCTTCATTAGTTTAAACTGAAGCTTCAGTGGAACCACACCCTGTGCTCAAGCGATGGCAGACACACTGAAACAGCCTTCAACCTGCAGCATCCACCTTGTAGTTTTGTGGCTGAGATCTGACAGGGCGTGACCAACAGAGGTAGGATGAACAGCTCTGTGATGATCCCTTTGTGTTCTACCTTGTGAGACATCACTTGTTCCCCCTGGGTCACAGGATAAATCTAGGAGACTGCAAACCTAGCTGTACTTGGCACCCTTCTACAAAACACCCAAACAAAACAACTCCTCTAAGTTGCACCAGGCCTGTGTTTTGACCTTTTACATCTTAAAACAACTTAGGGTTAATGTTTAGTTTATCATGTTTTCACCAAAATGTTTTTGCAAACATCTGCTTCACCAAAAGTGGAAGTTATGAACTATTTATGGATAACCTGTATGGATTAGCAATCCAATTACTTTTTCAGGTTAGAAGATCTCCTTCTGAGCATGCAGCCATGGAACTGCACAGAAACCATGAGAACAACAAAGAGGGAACAGAGCAAGCCCTGCCCAGTAAAGTTATGTTTTGGTGTTACACATCTGAAAGAGAATGGGATCCAATTCCATTTTCAGCATGGCATCCCCAGCATATTTCAGACTTTTTCACTGTTGGGAACAGTCAGAACAAAGGTTGGAGTCTACGGAAGGGCAGTATCGAGGTTCATTTGGAAGCACATAGCAAGGGGACAGGGAAGGATCACAGAAGCGGTAAGACTGGAAGGGACAGCTGGAGATTATCTAGTCCAACCTCCCCACTCAAGCAGGGTCTCCCAGAGCACATTACTCAGGAGTGCGTCCAGAATGAGAAAGGATCTCTGCAAGTACCTAAGAAATGCAGCTCCTTCCCATATCCAGGGAATGGCACCACATTTCTAACGACTGCCCTAAGTACACTGTAATGCCCATGCCTACAACATAAAATACCAATGCTAGTATTAATAATCCTTATTATAAAAAATACTCCTCTCTGCTGGCTTTTGTTTCTGACACAATCACTACCAAATGTGAAATACCTTCTGAAAGTTGTTTTTTTCCACTCTATCTTCCAGATAGATCTCTAGAAGTGAAAACATATAGGTTACTACTTGTTAAATCCAGACGTGTAGCACGGAGCTCCCATCCTATATCCTCCACATAACACCTTCACAACTACTTAGTGCAGTAAATCCATATTACATAATACATTATTTTTCCAGCATTGGCCATAAAGGCTGATTTTAAATCACACTCATTTTAAAACAGGACCCTTCATTAGAATTCAAGGGGGAGAAGAGGAGACAAAAGAAGAAATAAGTGAAAAAGGTTAGCATGCCAGCATTCCATACCATGCACTTCACCAAGCTGCTTCAGGAGCTAGTTTAAGCTATAAATCACTAAAAAAGAAATGTATCATGAACTTTGGCTGCTAGAGGAAAAATCACTAGGTTTATTAATTTTTTTTTTTAATACCAGGCTATTTCCACATAGCATGTCATTTTACTGTCTTAGGAGGTAAACACCTACTGCACTAATAGTCTACTATTATTGCAACTCAAAGCTATATCTTTGTATGTCAGTGGCAAGTTAAAAAAAGCCTCAGGGAGGAAATCACCAAATCATTAAAATCAAATATGCTTTGAAGAATATTTGGGGTCGTATTCAGGGGTGGAGAAGATGTGCCTTTAATTATTTTTTAATTAAATTAACTGTGAGTTTTAAAGTTCAGAGCATTAGAAACTGCTTTGATGTTTCACTTCACATATCAACCTTTTAGTACAATATAAACAGTCACGTTCCCCCATCCTGAGATAAGCTTCCCACCATGTGAACACGTAATCAATTCAAAAGCAGCTGTCAGTGTAGACAAACCCACAAACTCCAGCCATAACACAAAACCTGTGATATAACTCTACTAACCACTCCTGCCCATGACTGGGAAAACACAGAACATCTTTAGAAGGATACTTCTAAATATGTAACTTCTGTTCTACTGGAACAATCTGTAAATTATTTAAATCCTTCAAGATTTGTATTAAGGCACATTGTCGCACGGGCCCTTACCCCAGTGCGAAAGACAAATATCACCCCTCAGTCACAGGAACATGTGGAACAACGGAACAACAGTTTGGATATTCGAATCGCCAATTTGCTATCAAAGCAGAGATTTCCACTATAAGAGTACCTAAAGCTCTCCTTGCTTGCAAGTGGGATGACCCCTTCCAGCGTAGCATAGTAAGAGAAGAAAATTGATTCGTCTGTAGGATTCAGCTCAGCAGATGTTAAGACTCTTCCAAAAAGCTCCCATGCCCGCTGCTGTCATTGGGGGGACAGGGTAGCAGCAACTGGAAAACCAAGGACACCCAACAGGAGTGAGCCAAAAAAAAGGGGGTGCAGCCAATAACTCTGCCACCCAAAAACACACTTCACAAGTTCATCTCAGGCACAGATGAGCACAAGTGGCTTTTTGGTGACAAAACACAGAATTAAACTCCCAGGAACCTCACTATGATTTGGTGATCATAAAGAAGTCAAAAAATTTGCATTACACAACCTGCCATGTTTCAAGCCAACTTACTTGACCTGCTGATAGCTGGACACTTTAGAGTTGCTGTTTTACATGCAGTTCCATTTTTATTCAGAACTCAAGAAATAGTGTGTATCAGGAATTATTTCTGTATTTTATAACAAACCTTCTATCACAGTATCAAAGCAATCACAAGTGCCCTATGGTTTAACAAACCAAAAGAGAAACCCTGATGGAATATGCCCTGATAGCAACAGAGCCACTTTGATTTACAAAGCATCACTGGTTCTCCACCTTGCCTAAATACTTGGCATTTATTTGGGATAATGTTATATAGGCTGTGATCAGGTCTAAGACGTAGGAACTGTCTACACTAGTGGCTGGCTAATTGGCACCCAGCCTAATCCTGAATACAAAAATCTCACCGTACTAAGCACAGCAACTGTCTGCTTCATTTTACAGATCAAGAAATCTGATCAGAGCAACAAAAAGCCAGAAACCCACAGTTTAATCTACTTCATGAAGTCCTGTTGCTCACAGATTTGAGATAGCAATAAGAACATTCTCCCATTTATTATACTTTTTGACAACACAGTCTACCGAATATTCATTCAAGAAAAAAGTTGTAATCTACAGCACAGAATTAAAAGTCTTAGAGAAGATATTTTCTTTAACATACTCTAATTAAAACGTGGTGGTTTTAGTTAGGCTGAATATTATTTTGCTAACATTATACTATTTTTAAAGCAGTAAAAATACCTCCTAGGTAAGCAAGGGACCAGCAAAAGTTCAGAGTAGTGGATCACATGGTCAGCTGAACACTAATACCATTTTTCAATTTCTATGAAAACAAACTTGTTCCCATGAAGCCCAAATCAGACCCCAAAGCAATACTGTGCAGCTGATATAGTGAATGTTTAGAGAAAGTATTTAGGTTTATCAGCAATTCTTGTTATAATTGTTATAAGCCCCAGCAGTGTGAGTCAGTCTCAGACTTAAAGAAGAAGGGAAAGTAATTTGCACCCAAAGAATAAAATGAGTTCTTGCTTGGCCAGGAACTTGAAGAAAAAAATAAGGGGGGTGGGGACAGGGGGTGGCAGGAAGTTTTTCAGGAATAATTTTTTACATAGCCATAGAGCTCAAAGAAAAAACTTAAGAAAGGCAACTCATCACATAAATTAATTCAACTTTATATTCAATGAGAATAGAAAAATGAAATTTAAAATAATGTGATAATCTGATTCAGAGGTTTATCTGAGTCATGTCCAGAAGCTTTGCTGTCTCCTCTGACATCCATATGCATACGCAGTAGTCTCTTACCACTACAGTGAACCAAAAAGTAACTAAAGTAATTTAGTATTTCAAGAGTCACTTCCCCATGGAAATTTACTACATAATATTACCAAATACAACAAAAGATATTCCAGTCTTCGAACTCTACAACAGCCCTACTCCGTAAGACTATCTTAACTAGCTACTGTGAATCCATTTACTTAGATACTGAGATCCACCTACTGGGCTCTCTAAAAGCATGATTTTCATTACAGAAAGAGTTGATTAAGACTCCTGTCATTAGTCATCACCCCATATCACATATTCTTGGAAAGGCAAAAAGGCATTCCCTTAATTCAACAACTAAAGCGCCCCCAAATATCAAGTTAAATATTCCCAGTTCATCTTAAAATGACCTGCTAACTCATGCAAAAACTGCAAATTCTCCTTAATATTAGATTTTACATCAAAAGTAACTCAAAGATCTAGATACATTTCTAAATACAGAAAATCAGACTTTACAGTAACAAATTTATGTAGGCACTGCATTAGAAAAGTAACATTGCACTAAGTTAGGCTCCATGAAAGCTGTGAGCATCATGACCAGAAGAAGATTTCTTTAATGAAAGATCAAGTTCCCCGCAATAAAGCAGATTTCTTTCGTGCAGACTGCATGGGAGTCTGGTTACTGCTTGCATCAGGTTGCCTGCACAACTAATGTTCCCCTGACTCTGCTGTTCTTACACTGCCAGCACTTGTATGTGGGTACCTAATGGAGCAACTGCCTCAAGCATGAACTTTTGATTAAACTGTAGATTTTTCCACAGGACATAAGACATCTTTCCTACGTGCAGAAATCTGAACAGGCAATTTTTCAGCCTGCATTTACAGCAGAACAGATATAATACTTTATCTTCCTTCTTTCCATCACAGCTCCTAAAAGACAACAGAGTCACAAATCAACTCCCCATCTCAAATTACTTTTACCATGCCTCACATGCATGCAGGATAATTTACTCCAATTTGCTCTCAGCAGTTGGTAAGTGCTCATATTAGCATCCTGCAAGAGATGGAGCAAGTCTTATACACAAAGATTCCTTCCTTCTCCTCCTCTTTCACTCCTTAACTATCAAATATAAAAGTTATACCTACTTCTAGCTTTCAGCTGCCAGGTCAATGCCCCATGTACAGTTAATGATTTATTTTAACAGTTTTCAGGAGCACCTCCTTATTGCAGCATTTACCCCTGGCTATATCACAGCCATCACAAGGGTCTCATTTTTAGATCAAGGTATTCCTGGTGATGGAAACTGGGAGCCTGTATGTTTGACAGGATTCAAAGGAACTTTTCTCCTGCTCATATTTCTGTTCCTTGGTCTTCAACACTCAGGTTCAAGACTAGACTGTTTATCCTGACACATCCAGAAATGCTTCGGCAGAAACCCTCTCTTTCCACTGCTTTTCAGAGTTAAACACACAAAGTTAAACCACACATGGTAACAAAAAAGGGGCTGACCATTCTTTAAGTCACCAGTCTGGAAAGCTGGGGATCAGTTCCTGCAGCTGGCTACAGCACATACCTCTGCACACTTCAGGCACAGCCTAGGTCACTTGCCACGTCAATTTTTCTACTACTTGCAAGCTAATCAAAGATGTAAAAAAAAGGGGTTGGAGGTTTTTTTACACATTTTATCATAAAGGGTAACATAAGATACCTGTCTTTGCCTATACTAGATAACCTTTCCACACATCAATAACATAATAAAAAATTTTAATATAGTAGTTCAAATTACATCTATTGTGAAAATTTGCACTGACTGCTATGCTAATCTCAATAATATTGAACCTCGAACTTACTCATTTCAAACATGAGGATAAACAATGCAGGTCAATTCTCCCATTATGCAATACGCAACCACCAAATTCTTAATCTTTCAGGCAGTGCCAAAGAATATGCCAGTTTCTGTACACACAATCACAATGGGTCATGCTGAAATCCCTAGTGCAGTTGCTGGAGTTTATATGGCTTTACCAGGTGCTTCTCAGATGAACTATTAAAATATTTTGCAATTAAATGAGCAGCTCTGAACTTCCATGATCTCAGCTTATGTATCTAAGTGAACACACTAAATCAAGCTGCTGGTGGACTGAACAGCAAGACAAGCAGGCTTTGATCTTGAGGAGAACAATTCTTCAGAAGAGAGGAACCCACTAAGAGAAAAGTAATGCTCTAAATGAAACCTCTGAACTAAACTCTTTCAAGTTTACAGGCTAGTGTGATTTCGGCACAAACGTACATAAGAAGTCACCAAGAGGAAGTCCTCTACAACAGAGGTTATTAGCCATCAATAAAGGTATTAAGCTATTTGTGAAGTATTAACAAATTTATTTATTATAAATATATTATAATATATATNTTATTATATTACAAACTTTACTTCAAGGGGGACAAGTCAAATTGTGGAATTCCTGCTTCAGCAGAAATAAAATTAAGCACTTAAGTATTTGGCAAACTATCATCTTCAGTCAGAGCATAGCTTGATATTCAGTTTTTATTATTACTAATCAGGCTTTAGAGAGACTTTATTGATTGTGTACTGCAAACACAAGATACAAGGACTGTGCACTATGAGGAAGAGTATAGCACGGTTAGACTGTGCATCCATGCACTTGACCACACCTTGGATCAGTAAGGAGACAAATCACAATACAAGCAGTCCTAACTATGGACCACAGGGATACCTGTAAAATATCAAGATATCAACAGGGATATCTATAAAAGATTAGAGACAACTGCCTTTGTAATTTGCCCCTAGTATATTATTTTATATAATTTCTAAAAGAAACACTTGCAAACAGCGTTTTCCACAATTACTTAGTGGGTAAAGAATGAGACAGAGAAGCTGACAACCGGCACACCAAGTACTACATACCCAACATCAATGTTTGATGCATCCTCTGAGGCAGATGAACCACTGCTACTTTTACTATTATTTTCAGCACAGCATAGATTCCTTTGCATACAGGAACACAAATTCCTCTCCAGCACACACACAGATGAGTAACTAGAAAGCACTCTTAATTGCTACATAAATCACGTGTGGCTACTTAGCATAGCCAAATACATGTCTGCATAGGAAGCACTCTCCTCAAAACTGTCTGTAGTATTCATCAACCTCACAGAACAGCAAGCATGCCAAAAGGAAAGCGGCAATTACTCACTCCAAGTCAATTCATACCTGCCTACAGAAACGTGCGGGCTTTGTTACAGGAACCTGAACCCATACAAAAGCCTGACAACACTGTAGTCAGGTAAGTGCTGCACTGAAACTGGGGGGATGACAGCATGCTGGGCTAGCTTCAGTCCCATCGGGGCATGCCTCTTACATCTGTGGGACTGCTGGTTTTAAGACCTTTCCTGAGTGTTGGTCTCAAAAGGTACAAATCCATACGTGTGCACGTTAGATTTAAACATATAAATCTAAATCTTTTGTACCTATACATAGATAATATACATACTTTTTTTTTTTTAAATGTGAGCATGTATCCTTAACAGCCCTACTATTTCTACCTAAGAATGAAGTGCAGGATATATTGAATAGCCTGGCCCCATGGGCTGCCTGCAGAAGCCCCCAAGGCCTTATCTGCCTATCCCTGAGGAGAGCTGGACAAGACACCTGTCACTTTCACATCTCTCTTCATGAAGCTTACACTGCTTGCCTTGACTCACTAGTATAGTGTCACAGGCAAATCCTGCATTACACAGCCAGCATTCATCCAAAATTCTCTGTTAATCAGTTTATTTAGAATCATAGAACGTCCTGAGTTGAAAGGGACACACAGGGATCACCAAAGTCCAACTCTTGACCCTACAAAGGACAACCCAAGAATCATGCCATGTGCCTGAGAGCATTGTCCAAATGCTTCTTGAACTCTGTCAGGCTGGAGCTGTGACCACTTCCCTGGGGAGCCTGTTCCAGTGCCTGACCACCCTCTGGGTGAAGAGCCTTTTACTGACATGTAACCTGAACCTCCCCCTGACACACTTCGAGGCCATTCCCTTGAGTTCTGTCACTGGTTACAAGCGTGAAGAGATCAGTACCTGCCCCCCCACTTCCCCTCACAAGGAAGTTGCAGATGGCAATGAGCTCTCCCCTCAGTCTCATGTTCTCCAGATGGAACAGGCGAAGTGAGCTTGGGCACTCCTCATACAACTTCCCCTCAAGGCCATTCACCATCTTTATTGTCCTCCTTTGGACACTCTCCAGTAGCTTAGTATCTTCCTTACATTGTGCCCACTCCTTACAGTTTTGGGCAATATCTTCCTTACATTGCCCAAAACTGCACACAGCACTCAAGGTGAGGCTGCCCCAGTGCAGATTAGAGAGGGACAATCCTCTCCCTTGCCCGGCTGGTGATGCTGTGCCTGATGCACCCCAGGACAGGGTTGGCCCTCCTGGCTGCCAGGGCACTGCTGACTCATGTTCAACTTGCCATCGACCAGGATGCCAGGTCCCTTTCTGCAGTGTTGCTCTCCAGCCTCTCATTCTCCACTCTGTCTGTACATCCAGGGTTGCCCCATCCCAGGTGTGGAATCAGTCACTTGCCCTTGTTAAACTTCATATGGTTGGTGATTGCCCATCTCTCTAATTTGTCAGTGTCCCTCTGCCTTTGAGGGAGTCAACAGCTCCTCCCAGTTTAGTGTCATTGGCAAATTTATTTTGTATTCCTTCCAGTCCTGCACCCAACTCATTAATGAAGATGTGGACGAGCTATGGGCCGAGGATGGAGCCCTGAAGAACTCCATGAGTGACCAGCTGCCAGCCTGATGTTACCCCATCCATTTCAACCCTCTGTGCCCAACCCACGAGCCAGTAGTGTTTGCAACCGTTAATGCAGCACTGGTGCCACTGACTTTTTACAAAAGAGACAAACTGTAGCATCAGTTTCTACTTTAGATTTTTTTCATAATTTTGCTCTTGCAGTAGCTAAATGTTAATCGGTAAGACCCTCTTCCAAAATGGTCATTCTGATATTATTCTTACACAGTGATCTACAGTTGAAATAACAGATCATGAAAAGGGGTATCAGATTTTCTCTTTCTTTAAATAACTTTTTATTGGAGTTTTTTTTTAATCACTTTAGCGTAGTCAGACGATCTTCAGTTCTGTTGCGCTGCAGAGCACTTTTCTGAATTCACCACACCCTTCAGTTAAAAGAAAACTCCTTGTGTCTGCATGTCTATTCAAATGTGTCTAAAGAAACCTAAGTCTAAACATTTTGGACCATAAAGCTATAGGTGCCCAATACTTTCTGACTTCAGCAGAACTCCACAGCTCTGCCCTTCTGCTTTGCACTTAAAGCTACAGGATTATCCCAACTCAATTACATCACTTAATTCACAAAATATCCACACTTACTAAGAGCTCCTGATCTTATTAATGTGAAGCCTAGCTACTGTACTCCAAGATTCCGGTAAGTGAATCAAAACCTTTTTTCTCTCCAACAAAAGGAAAAAAAAAAAATAATCAGTGTTTCTCTGGTGATATTTAAATAGATGTCAATAACAAAGGTAATAACACATTGTTTGTTCTCCCAAAGGTTATAGAAAAGTAACTGCCTGAGATGCACTTAATATAGTATTAATACAATAGACTAAAGAAAACAGTGGAAAGGTTAAGAGTTACTCATGTAGACCGAATACTACCTGCCGCTGGTGTTGCACTCATGACACTTATATTGCTGAATGTAACAGCACTCATTACATGTTTTAGTGACTTGAACTCTACTTAGGACAGCACGTTAATCCATCTCTCATAAACCTGTTCCTTAAAATTTGTGTATGCTAGTAGTTACCATTTCATATAGTTAAGTCCTCAAAATTTAAACCAATGACTCCAAGAACCAACTGGGACAATAAACCAGCGTACGGCAATCAGCATCCTCTGCACAGAGCATAAATCTCATCTCACCTCCAGAGGCTGTCAGACACCAGCAGAGGACTCAGAATGCACCACAAAATGGCCATCAAGCCCCTCCAAGTTACTGACGCACATATGCTGCATCAAGTGCTCCAAGAGAAGAGTGAGGCAAAAACACAAAATAAGGACCACTGGTTTACTGTCACAATGATGTGGGCCTTAAAATAGATACAATCTCTACCCTACTCATTCCTTCAGCTCTTAACTTTCAAGTATTTCAGTTGCGACAATGTTTATCCCATAATATTCACTGACTGCCAAATGGATTAAAAAAAAAAGAACAAAACATTACTGGTTATTTTTAGTTGCCTTTTTTAAAATAAGTTTCACGACTACATGTCAAACACAAACCTAAACTTTTTGGCTCCAAAGCAAGCCTATAATTAGAAACCTCATTTTTTCTGGTAGTCAGGAGAGCCATTTTCCCTAGGGAATGTTACTGAAAGGAAACCCAGGAAGAGTCGTAATGGCCAAACAACGTGAAACATTAATAACGGACACTGGGAACACAAAGACGTCCTAACTCGGCTTGAGCAGCTACAAATTGCATTTTACTACAAGAAACTGTTTTCTTCCAAAATTAAATGTCTTTTTTAAGGTCTCTCTTCCTCTCAAATACATGCCTCAACCTACTGTGCAAATTCATGTGGAAGAAACCTAAAAAAAGGTGTCTGTGCCCAGAAGTTTGTCCTACTTCCTCCCATTTTCACCAGCTCACCCATTAAAAAAAACCCAACTGCTATACCTTTCCCGTCAAACCTCCTCCAACAGTGAAATGAGAAATTGGTGATTACCTTGTCAGGACTAGGCAGGGATGAGACTGTCACCCTCTGCCTTTTGCCTTTCCTCTTTATACCTCCTCTGCTCTTATCTGCTTTTCATTTCCAGCTTTTTTATTAATTTCCTTTCCCACCACAATCCGCACACCTGCAAATCCCACTGACATGCAGAAAAAACAGCCACAAAGCCAATGTCATGGCAGGAGGCACTGGGTGAGAGTGCAGGGGAAGGAACTTAGCAGGTCTGCAAGCTGTGAAGACCAAGACCAGTAAGGGGAAGAGAGAGGGAGAAATCACAGCTCAGACAGGGAAGGACCAGTGTTGACAGTGAGGCAATGAACACATTCTTGGGTGCAGAAGGAACACGTGCATTTTTGGAAACTGCCAACAGAAGAGATTGCATTTTTCTTGCAAACACTTTTACAGAGCCCTACATGAAATGGTAGAAAAACAGAGCACTCAGCAGCATTTTGGGTTTTTTTCCAAAGAACAGAGCAGCATCCATGTGTCAAACTTCATATATCCAAGCCATTTTGTATGAGACACCAACCAGAACTCTCTCACATTTTGTGCGCAAACTATTCACAATTCAGATGCTGAACAGAACCTGTAGGACTGGCCCTCTTCTAGAAGCTGGGATCGATCCATGACCTCCATAGCACTGTCAGCTTCCAAAGCACAGTGGTGTCCTCTCTCACAGATCCTTCACATGTAAGGGCAGAGAGAGATCTTGACCACAGACTCTTCTCGTGTTTCTAACCCTTACAGTTACAGTGGAAGGGGCCCTCAAACATAGAGCAGGCAGAACCAGATACAGGTATGTCCTCAGGTTTTTGCAGTCATTCTGATAGAAGACATGAGCTCGGCATGGCTTGGAACTAACCACCTACAGTGCTTGAAAGGCCACTGTCCACCGAGACCTCTAAGAAAGGAAAAGTATTGCAAGGATTTACATCGACCCTGCTCAAAGTGGGATAATTCAGGGAACTGGCGTGTGGAAGGAAAGCGCAGAAAACATACACAGGAAGATGCACATCCCTCCAGCATATGGTGGGGCTTACAGCAGGAGGCATGACTGTTTTCAATTTTCCTGAAGGATGGGGGTGGGTGGGAGGAAATAGGGAGAGAAAGGGGTCAGCTTTCAAAAGTTTGCCAAACATCTTATTTTAGTATTTTTTCTACAGGGAATGGACAAATTTCAAAGGCTTGATCATACAGAAGCACCGGTATGATCTTGCAAAAGCCTATGTACATGGATAATTATTCCTCACATGAGCAGTCACACTGGCAGGACAAAAATATTTACAGTTCTGCCTTTTTCATTTATTAAATGACTCATTGCAAACATGAAACAGGGCCACACCGAGCTTAATCTAGTTTCTGACACTTAAATTTTATAAGAGACACAGATGATAAGAAACCTTAAATAAAGCTAAACTTTCAGGAGCAGTAACACAGCATAAAGCAACCTGCATTTTTATTCACACTGCCCTCAGACTGAAGCATTTCTTGCTTAAGAAATAACTTTGGGGCTACTGCTCAACCCCAAAACACCATACCGCCTATTATATGCTGCAATGGTTTTATGCTGCAATTTTTTTTAGAAGTGGTACAGAGAGAGGAAAAGTTGTCTAAATCTTTAACCACTCTAGAAATCAGGCATCCTAGACAAAGACCAGAGGTACTACCACAAATTTTTTACACCAGAATTGCTGCGAATTCATTAATCCTGTCTCAGTTGCAGAATTTGACATACTTAAGCCCATCCTTGCCCAATAAAACCAAAACAAAAATTCACTACTTAAGCTAGCGAATTTCCTTTTTTCTTTCTTTTCTTTGGAAATCCATACAAAACAAGGCTAAACACTAGTACTGAGGTTTTCTGCAGGCACAGCTGCAAGCCAAATGCTCTAAACCATTTCTTCCCTACATGAAAGGGAGCAGAGGGAGCTAAGACAGAAGGACAAACGTAACTGCCAGCATTTAAAGTCTTCTACAAGAAGAGAAACCCACACTGCAAAACTTAATATTTGTGTAGTTGAGAAAGACACAGAAACAATAACTATCAGCTCCCCTCTTTTCTCTTTGCTCAAGGGGACATAGTATGCATTTTTTGACTAAACCTCAAATACAAACCAAAAGTAGCATCCTCATTCCTACAAAGAGGCTTATTATGACTGTTATTGCTGGAAGGGGAAACTCACTCTTACTGGCCACATGACTGTTGAAATCTACATTCAGCATTGTTTGGAGATTTTTTTTTCTTTTCTCTATAAATCAGCAGTTGAGAGCAACTGGTAATAACTTTATGACTAGAAACATTAGCCCAGTATTTCTGATGCTGCAGAGTCAGCAATGCAGATTAATTTGTTCCAGCCTAGTAAATAAATACTTAAATATGTACCCTGCAACACCTCACTGCAGTATTCTTTTGGGAAACATTACTAGAGAAGAATACCAAATTTTAGTTATGGGTTTTTTTGGGTTTCTTTCCCGTCCCCCTTGCTTGGAAACATTAACACCACACACAACAATTTACACATTTGCACAATTTACTACTTATACAGCTAATATTTAGCAACACAACTCATACAATAGCATTAGAAAGACATGTATGTTTTTAGGATCTGAATCAAGACACGGGCCTTCTCACATGTCACAATACAGCAGCTACACAGAGGCAGACAGCAGTTAGGTATCTATTCACACAGTACTGTCACACCAGGATCCTCCTCTGTAAGGGCCAGGTGGCAGCCAGTGCTGGCCAAATAGGTTAGCAGATGAAGTGCAAGGACACTCCACAGCACTCAGCAGCTTCCAGAGAATACCTGAGGTTAGTGGGAGGCTGAAACTCAAAATGGATGAGACAAAAACAACTGCTGAGGAGAGGTGTCAAGAGAAGTACCCTGGAGAAGCAGCCATGACCTGATACACAACTGGTCCCAGCCTATTTGCTCCAAGTGCCCAAGCTCAGGTGTAGGGAGAGGGTGTGCCCAGGCTCCCTGCCAAACTTTGCAGAGGCAGTTAAAGCTCAAGAGAGCTCTTGCACTTCCTCAAACGGGAGCAGGAGTTTCCTGAGGGGCAGCTGGAAGGTTTCAGTTTTAAGCAAATCACAAATGAAACATAACCTCAGAGAAAAAGAAACCAAGATTGGCTTTCTGCAGCAGAACACAGCCTACAGGAATAGCTGTGGGCAACATACGATGTTTTTTGACAAGTGCCACAGGTGGACCAGAGGACAGCTGAGGTATCCAGGCTTTGAAAAGCAATTTTATAACCAGGTCCCCACAGCAGCAGTAATACTAACACTGAAATCCAGAGGGGAAAACTACTAAGAATTTGTAGAAAGAAACAGACACTGAACAGAAGGAAGGCACTGGTGGGAGCAGGTGAAGAACTAGCACAAATAAAACGGGCTCGCTAGCTTATAGAGCCAGTCATCTCTACAATGAGATCCTGTGCACTGGGAAGAGAGAAATGAGGGGGGAAACCGTGACGTTTACCCTATATGGCTTAATAACTGCTCTGTGTCGGACAGGTCCTCCACTGAAATTTCTAAGCTGCCCACACAAGGGGTTGGTTCGGGGTTTTTGCTTTGTTTTTAATCAGTTCTTCACTTCAAAGCCCCACTTGCCTGAGCCTGAATGCTTAAACCAAGCCACTTAAACACTTCAGAGGGCCCTTCCCTGCCAACAAACCAGCTGAAGAGGCTGTCATTCACCTCGGAATGAGCTCCGAAAGAGCGAGGAGGCAGACCCCGCCGTGCCCCACAGAGGC
>VZRQ01002220.1:179309-203885 GCA_013397975.1 Machaerirhynchus nigripectus
GGAGAGCGCCGTCCCGGCCGCCGCATGGGGCCCCGCCGCTGCCGCTCCTCGCCCAGCCCGCGGGGTCCGGGGCACAGGAGGAGGAGGAGCCGCGGCTCTGGCGGTCCCGCTCCCGCCCTCGCTCGGCTCCCTTCCTGCCGCGCTAGTTCCCGGGCAGCGCCGCCCCCGCCCGCCCGGGCAGCAGGTGAGGGCAGGGGGCGGCTCCTTCTCGGCCCCGGGCCGGCCGAGTCCCTGACCCCCTCCCGGTCTCGTGCCGGCGCCCCCGCACCCCCTTGCTCGTTACCAGCAACGAGGCAGCTGAGCGGGGCTTTGCTGAACTAAGAAGTTCCCAAACTTTCCCGTAATAATTACCCGATTTCACTCTTCTATGCACTGTAAGAATAGTCATTTAAAAAATGACCGACGGCAAAATAATGGGGAGAGCTTTTCCCTTACAGTTCTTTCAGCAATCCGTGAATTCCGGCTTCGCGACCGGGGGCAGCCGCACGGCACTGAGCAGTCACAGCCTCCAGTTCCGCAGCTGTGGCGGTGCCCGGCCGGGGCCGTTCCGCGCACCATCACCGGCCCACGGACTATTAAGTCAATGGAATTCATCGCCCCAGGATGTAGCGAGGAGGGAGGCCTGTGAAGACTCACCAGGGATTAGATATGTGTGCAGATAGCAGGAATATCCAGATCTGAAACTGGAAAACATTTAAAGCACAAAAGTCCTGATAAGGCACAGGGCAAACATCAGACTCATCACTACTTGGGGAAATGACAGACAATGCCTGAAGGCCAGGTCACTCCATAATTACCTGCCTCTGAGTCTCATGTCTTCCCTTAATTTATCTAAGGCTGATCACTGTCACCGACAGGATACTGGGTTTAAGGTACGGCTTCCTAAAGCTATGCAGCTGCCCGTAAAGGCAGACTTGCCTTTCCTGCACGCCCTTAGTCCGGTGTTCTTGCTGTCCCCTGTGCCACAGCAGTGGTCCCATGGGGGGAAGTGAGTCACTTGCTGCCGGAGCAAATCCCCAAGACATGGGCATCAGAAAGGCAGTACCTTTCCGCAACAGCACAGCCTTAAATTAAACATATTTGAAGTTGGGTGTTTACACAGCAGTTCCCGTGTACTCAGACCCAGATATATCTGGGACACCATTAGCTAACATCTCCTTCCCCTCTTCCTGATCCCCATTTCACTGCTCCCTCACGCACTCCTCATCTACTGTGCGTGGCTGTTCCCATCCCCGTGTCCAAGCGGCGACTGGGTCTGTTTCTGCCAGTAGGTGCTCATTCCTGGACCGG
This sequence comes from Machaerirhynchus nigripectus, assembly GCA_013397975.1. Classification (NCBI taxonomy): domain Eukaryota; kingdom Metazoa; phylum Chordata; class Aves; order Passeriformes; family Dicruridae; genus Machaerirhynchus; species Machaerirhynchus nigripectus. Next base: position 180,600 of record VZRQ01002220.1, read on the forward strand.
TATGCCTTACGTATTGATGAAGTCACCTCAAAACCAGCCAAACCACTCACACTGAGAACTAGAACTGGTCAGTCAGTTTGGGAGGTGTTAAATCCTTACTTTTCCATCAACCCTGATTCTTCCAGATTTTTGTATGGAGTTTGGCATCTGGCAGATTAGAAGGCTGCATAGCTTTCAAAGACAAATAATTCAGTCTAACAGCGTAGATGCAGATGTGTCAGATCTTGAGCCTACTTGTTGGCACTGCAAAGCCCTGTGGTATGCAAGATAGCTTTAAGTTGAATGCCAAGTTACTTGAATGCAACTAAAACATATTAAAATGCTTGCTGTAGATGACCGAGCTTTGTGTTACCTGGCATGCTGAGCCCAGACCCACGCCAAAAGGAACTCACACCAGAGATCTGCTGGGCATGCCTCTGAACCTGTCCAAGACCCAGTACCTCCAGTTTACAAAACTTTTGGGAAAAACACCCCTGTCCATGATCACAATTAAGGTGAAGGATTTTAAGTGGCTCAGGTGTGATTAAAAATGGCATTTGTGTTTTCAAACTACAAAGGTATTTTTATATATTATCTGCTGGCATGCTTGATGGACTTGCCAGCAACAAGAGGCACTGTGGGTATAGCTTGTTTGCTTGGCTGCAGTCTCAAACCTGATAGTGGGTGGCTGGAATATTAAACTGGCAAAGAGGATCATTGGGACAATAAGCTGCTGCAACAGAGCTCAAGTTCATCTGTGCAAGAGCAGTTGCAAGTCCTGGGCTCAAGTTCATATATTCCCTGGCAGCAAGGCATGGCATTCACCTCATCTGTAAAGCATCATTTATGCTGATAATACCAAAAGATTCACAGTATCATTTTCTCCTGCTGCAACAAAGAATGATGAAGAAAACGCCTGTTTCCTGTGATAGATCTTCCAATATGAGTTCACTCCTCCACTATAGCTCAGTTTTTAAGCCTACTAATTTTGACAAGAGATTTTTCACTTTAATTTTTTTCAGACGTGGCACTGAACCAACAATTCACATGAAGGTGTAAACAGATATGATGCCTTTCAGTTTTGTTTTGTTTGGTGCTTGCAAGTAATGTACCCAAAACCAAGTATTTTTCAAGGTACTTCTGTGGATTTCACTGTTCCTCGGCTATTCTCTGCCCATATTTTTAAGGTTCCTGTCCCCTGACAAGTACTCTTCTATGTTCTCAAACTGAATTTTTAATCTGACCTAGGTAAGATTCATCCAAGGCTCTTTATTAGGTGCTGCAGTGAAACCTCTACACTACAACACTTGCACTACTTTTGCTTCATTCTGACAGGCCTCTTAAATAGTCAACAACAACAAAAAAAAAAACCCGAACAGCACTGTGTAATGAAAAAAAACCAGCTATGTCTCAAGATAAAGGTAGTAAGCTTTCTGAAAGCATATTTATTCTTAAGGAGGACTCTGGAAGAATGATTAGGTGAAAAAAATTAACTTAAAAGCCAAGGAATATGGAGTGAGATCTGAAACACAGAGCATTACAAGGCTTTCAATCAGTCCTTCTGAGAAATAATTCAGCTGGATGAGAAATTAAGCTGTCAATCAGCTATCATAGGATCACACAGGCAGTTACCAGAAGAGAAGAGGGAGATGCTTTTTTTCCTAGGTGAATCATTCAAGTAGCAGGTAGTGCTACAAATGCACCCGTGAGGAAAAGGAGAATGAACTTCTTTTTTTAATTAAAGCTTGATGACATAGATAGAATTTCATGGTATTTTTAAACTGTAGCCAGGTAAAAGTGGTGGCTCAAGTAACACAACCTAAAATAGTAATAGGCACTCTGTTTCAAAGGAATAATCTCATGAATAAAATATGAATAAAAAGCAATCACAGACAAAGATAACATGTGTGACATACAGTTATTTGTTGTGTAGGAGGAAAAACCATAATTTAAATGACTGTTCCTTTCTAGGATAAAATTCAGTTTTAAACCACTATGTGATTTTGGAGAGTTGGCTGAGAGAAAAGAAATATCAAGCATAGCTTCCAGAGAAGTGAAAGCTGACTTCCTAAATGGCAAAACAGGTGTGAATAGTTTTATGAACCGGGCAAGAATTAGGACTTTGAACTACCATAACTGAAATAACCCTTAGAACCAGACATCAGATTGCATAGAGGTGGATATTTTCACAAGGTCCTGCAGCTTCATTGCTTTATTGCTTTATTTGTATTAAAATATCACTTTATTGAAGTGATCACAATACCACAGGAAAAGTACGGTTGAACAGGATTACACGGATTATTAGTGCAATTCACCTCCTGCTCTGAAGAAGAACCAAGTACTTTACACCATCCCTAACAGTCCTTTAGCTAAATCATTCTTAAAATGTGTTATGGTGCTGTAGCACCTCCACTATAGGCCATCCCTTCCAGTGTTTAAGTTATTTATTGAGTTAGAAAGCTTTTATTAATATCTCATTTTAAATACTTAGCGTTGCCCATTTGTTACTTAATAAAAGAAACAGAGGTAGAACAGTTCATTGCTGGTTTTTTTAGAGAAACCTTTTGGGTATTTGAGGACTCTTTTTCTTCCTCTCATTCTTCTGCTTCCCAGACTAAACAAAGGGACAACTGATAAAACATCCTATAGAGTTTACATTAACTCCATTACCAACTGCATGATGTTTACGTGTTTCTAAAACATCCCCTCAGCCCTCTGACAGAGAAACCCGGAGGACTCATTGAAATGGGAAAGCCGCAAAACATTCACTTGGCCAGTAATCCTGCTTTGAGGTTAGGGACCAAGAAGCTCACTTCTGCACACAAGCCTTGGTCTTCTCCCCAGACTTGCGCCAGACTACATCAAAAGGCTTTGGGTCAAAGGAGCAGGAAAGGAAAAAGCAAGGTAGGGCATGGGTTGGAGGGTCCTGTAGCATTTAAGACTACATTTCTATTATAATTTAAAAAGGACTACATTTCTATTATAATTTAAAAAGTAATGTGGAGATGTCAAGAGAAGAATTCCTCCTTTTCTACTTCCCCTGACTTCAGTCTCCCCTGGGTGAAATCCTATGAGGGTGCTTACATGCTCTGGCAAGCGGGACCTGTGATGGCCCTGCAGCTGTGGGCAGCAGCCTCTCGTGGGGTGGGAGCAGTGAAGGGAAGCAGGACATGGGCTGTGGGAAGGAAAGGGTCATCACAGGGACTAAACTTCCTTACGCCCTATAAATCTGCTTTAGTATCACTCCAGTTTCACCAGTGCTTTGCAGGAAGAGTCTCATTAACAACCCCAGCAGTGTTTAATTCTGACTGCTATGAGTTTGCCAGATGCCCCTTGCCCCTGGCTGTTTCAGGACCCCTTTTGGTCATTTATGGAATGCTGTGAGTCTCTCTCTCTCCCCCTCTCATTTTCTGCCTTCATATGTCTTTGCAAACCCTGTCTCTGACTGTGGACATAGTCTTATTGATGATTAGTCCCTATGTGACATACTAAGTCTTAAGATATGCTTAGGATTGAAATCCAAAGGGGTTCCTACCAAATATCACATTGGATTTGGCTTCTTCGTAACACATTTAACAGGGAAATATAATTATTCCATTATGTAAATTATGTCCATATAACAAAACCATGTCCTAAAAACAAGTTGCAGAGGAAGGAAGTTTGTAACAGACTGTCCCTTTAAAATCTGAATAAATAATTAATCATGTGGGTTTAGGTTTTTTTACATTCCATCTGAAAACAGTAGTAATTTCAAATGATCAAAGCAAAGCAATAAAGTTGAAATACAACCAACACAGAACATCCACTCAGGCCTGTAGTTTCCTTACACCAGTAAACTTTCTGTTTACTCATTTCTCCCATTTGTCTTGAATTAATAGCTCAGGTCTGTTTAGTACCACTTGCAGCAATGACAATTATCCTTTGATTCATACCCTGGCAACTTGTTAATTCAAACAAGGTCATTGCAGCCACACAGGCCCATGAGTGCAGACAGAAAACAAACAGGAGCCAGGTAAACAGCCTCTCCCCATCTCCTGGTGAAGAGACAGGTACTTACTATGCCAGTCACAACCTTAGACAGCATTGTCAGGAATCCTTTTCTGGCTCTTGAAATTCTTGATTCTGCCCAACCATTAAGCCCCTTTGGTGCAACTTTTCATCCAAAATCCTCAAAAAGAAAGGGATAGCTGGAAAGTAAAAATAACCCGTGTAATCGCTTTCTTACGTGTTGGCACACTGTCACTCACCAGATCTCTGTTCTTCATCTACCATACTCGGACTGGTCAGAAGATAACAGAAATCAGAGTAAGTTCACCTTTCCCATCCCAAGGGTTGTGCTCAGACCTACATTACTTCGAAGGAGGAGAGAAAGTGGATGGAACAAGAAGATTGTGCTCGTCTCCTTTCTTGTGATGCTGCAAACATGTGGCCACCTACTTAAATGCACTGTTTGACTGAAATCAATACAGCTGCTCATAATTTCAAACATGCACACAGTTTGGAGGATTCTTTATCTCGGTTGCTACCTAAAGTGATAAAGATAAAATTGTACTTTTCTGACAGTTTTGGAATTATCATCATCCTTGTGTTAGAGTCGGACAGCTTTCCAGAATATTCTATACCCTTTTATCTCAAACAGATGTGTCATCAATTCAGCTTAGCAAGACGACTCAAGGTTGCCCAGGATAAGACTACAAGTACAACATTCACCAAGGGAGTATTTCTACAGTTCAAAGACACTGACATGGAGTCTGGCCTCATCATGTGGTATCAGCACTCACCTTCCCACATCCTGCCCTGCCCCAAAACCCACTGGGACCAACTGAAAGACTCCCATTGCCTTTGAAAGAATTTTGATAAAGCTGATAAAGCAGTCCTTTGCTGTACCAGTGTGCATTTTCCTATCAGCTTTTTTGCATCCCAGTTAGGCAGAAGTGCTCTCCAAAACAGACAGGTTTGTTAGCAATTTTCCTTTCTTCCTCTCCTGTTGATGATAGACTGCATTATTAAACAGGTACTTTCTTGTCACAGATACAAAAAGGTAGACTTTATAATACAAATTATGAAAAAATATTTCATATGTCTGTCATATGTTTAATCAGAGAGCTTCAGAGAGCTGTGCAAATGTACTGAAGTGAGTCAAGCCCTGCCCTTCACTCTTGTTTCAAAGGCTGGATCAGGGATATGTCAGTAGTAGTAAGAATTCAAACGTGAGAGCCATGTTCCATCTGGCAATCCATTCCCTGCAGCAATGGCCTTTTTAGCTTATGCTGTAGCCAGCCCCAACAATGTCAGATAAAGTCTGTCAGAACCCAGATGTAGCCCAGAAACCCCAGTTCAATAAACAGGTGAATAAACATCCTTACTCACACAGTCCCATTGATGTGAATACTCAGGCATAAGTATAAGCAAAGGTTGCCACAAGGGAAGCTCAGAGGTCTGGGAGTGCTGTCATCCAATTATCTGCAAGCACCCATACCTTGCCAGGGTAAGCAGTAGAACTACTGCATGAGAGAATATAATCTTAAGGAAATATTCGATAACAAAATGTACAGAAAACAGATATTCTCCTACTTTTTAATTCAGTTCCCAATTGCTAACAGTGTATAAAAATACTCAGGGCAGTAAAATTAACTAGGACCTTCTGTTTTAAGTATAGAAGCCACAACTGTGGAAGCTCAGCATGCTTTGTGGATACCACGAAAATGTGAGCCCTAATGTGCTGTAGCTGCAATCTGATTCCCAGCATCTGTCCTCAAACTGGTGAATTGGTGGGGGAAGGGGCCTTCTGGTCTGGGAATCACATCCCAATTGTCATTTCCAAGACAAAGAACTAGAAATTGTCTTGTCATAATGTGTATGAGATGACATTTTGCTCTGCTTAATAAGTCTGACTGCAGTAGATCATAGAAACACCCTAGAAGCTGCCCACACAAGTTAGGACTTTCTAGTAAATCATCTCAACAGTCCGTGAAGGCAGCCTTCCCAGAAAAACAGTGCAGTTTGATAGGACAACAGATCTGACAACTTGTTTTGCTGAATTGCCTGCCTAATCCATCCAGTCCACCCCTAGCTGGAAAAACCTGAAAAAAATCGCCTTGAAGTGCAGTGCCCTGCGCCTGTGCAGCCAGCCCAGCCCGCTGAAATCCTGGGGGCTGCAGCAGGGCAGCCCCGCTTGCCTGCTCTGCCTGCCCGCTCCCTGCCCAGCCTGCCAGCCCAGCGGAACGGGAGGAGCTGCCAGCTGCTAGTGCAAGGCAAGTGGGGTTTGGCCCCTGGACTTCTGCGGCGCTGCACAAGATGAACGGGCTTTCACATTTTCAGCAGGATGTGACCACCTTTGAAAATTTTGCCCTGAATCAAGCTTTCTCTTAACTAAATCTCACCAACTCCTTTCATATTTGGTCTGTGTCCCATTCACTGGCCCAAGACCTTTCTGATTCCCGTCTTTGCTGTCATGCTCTTCCTCCCTCACTGAGAGAGCACTGCTGCAGGGGGAGAAAAAAGTAAGACAGCTTGAAGAAGAGACAGGAGCACAGGAAGTGGAAAAAGTCAGAAGTGAGAAAAAGGCAAATCAGCAAAGTAAAACCCAAATTTGAAAGGTAATATTTTAAAATAGAAATAAACTTTTCCTCACCACAATTCCATAAAATTCCAAAACAAATGTCTGTAGAGATTTCTAGGTGGAAAAAGAGCACATGTTTAGAAAAGCTGAGATGTGTATTTCTAATTTTGAAGGAAGATTTAGAGAAAAAAACATACTGAGAAATTAGAAATGAAAAGTATGAAAAAAGTAATCTATGTGGAAAGGCAGCTAAGGAAAGCATATGTATCAGGGCTGAGAAGATTCTGGGGAGCTAGAAAAGAGAAAACAGAAAAGGAAAATATGTTGCTTCTATTTTTCTTTCAAAATTGTGGAATGATGTGCACACAGCATTGCAAATCCTCAGTTTAGGAGATTTTAACATATGGAGGGAAGAGAAAGGGAGGAAGTGGACGCTTTACATCAATGAGAATTCCAGCAGAGCTGCAGATCACATGGGGCTGTAGCCTTGCCAGAGGCATCCTGGTTCAGTACAGCTCTTGCTCTCCTCTGCCTATCTTTTATCAATCAGCTGTAGTGACAGCACTTTGGGGGAAAAAATAGGTGACCAGAGGGAAAAAACCCAACATATGCACCTAAACGCAGTAGGAGCACGATTCCCAGCCTGAGGGAAACAAGCCATTTATGCCCCCACAGGCTGCCACGTCTGGTCCATGCAATGGGTGAGGAGGTCAGAGCCTGAGCCCTGGGCTGATGCAGGGAAGCTGACATTACTTATTTTTATCTATTTCATTAACAAAACCCCCATGATGTTGTAAAAAATAAACACAAAGAGGATATATTTGGGTCTCACGGACATGTAGCTGTAAGGTGGGAAATGCCTCTTTCATGACTGACTGCCTCAAACTTAACATATTCCTGGCAAACCCTGCATGCAGGCATGACCAAGACCCTCATTACTTCTCTGGCCTGCAGCAGAGGTCAGACATGGGTCAGTACTCAGGTCACAAAAGAAACTATAAATCTAGCAATTGATATACTTTTGTCGACTAGATATAGGTAGTCTTTTATACATAATGTGTACATGACCTAGAATTTATAGGACTTGAACCAACACTGCCAAATAATTCTGCTTCCCAGCTCAGCCCCAGGGTCTAGTGTTCTGAAAATCTTACTCTACATGTTAGTTCATTTGTGGGCCCTCTTTTACAGCAAATCAATACATCTCCTTCAAAACAAACCTCAGAGGTTCTTCCAAGGGTAGTCAGCACCAGAAATCACAGCATCACAGCAGCGTGGAGTCCCCCCGTCTTTTTCTGCACTTCACCATCCTCTTACACTATCCCAGCCAGTGTCACCCACTCAGCTCCCCCTCACGTTTTCCAGGCATTTTGAACTGATGAAATATGCATGCCATATCCTGAGTCCACACATACAGGCATGTGGGACACAGCCGGCTCTGAGAAATGTGGACCCGAGTTGCTTTATGGAACCTGGCCAGAGGCCAGAGGTCACTCCCGAGGATGGAAGCCTTTGGCCACAGAGACAAATAATCATGGCTGGCTCAGAAACTGTGTTGCATCTACTCATTATTTTTCAGGCTGAACTTTAAAAGCAAACTATTTAATTATTTTAATTTTACAGTCTTATGTTTACATTGCTTGTGTTTACATTGTCTAGAATATTAAGACTGTTTTCTAAAAATGAGTGTCTATAACTTTTTTCCAGGAAAAAACCCTATTTCTACAAAATAAATTTGTTTTCTTATTTTACTGAGCTTCCATGATTACTCTTTCCTGTGATCTGAAGAGGGAGGATCTGAGGTTTTAGTGCTGTTGTCATCTGGATGGACAGAAATGGTGGAAGAATGTGTTAAAAAGGGGGTTTATAGTGCAGAGATTTTAATATGAAAGTTTGCCAGTTGTGAGACACAGTAAATTGTACAGCAATCCTACAGAAGCAACATCTGTGGTATTTTCCCACCATGGCAACATCCAAACTCTAATGCCATGGTTGTAGATTGATTTTTTATGGCATTAAAGAGAGAAACTCTGAGCTTCTGGAAACCAAAGTAGTTGCAAATTAAATGAAGTTTTTTATAAAATCATGTGTAATTGCTATCCAAGGCTGTCACTTCAGACACAGGCCAGACTCAGTGCACTTAGGTACTGCTCCTACAGAAGGCAGGGGTTTCAGTTTAGCACATGCCGAGGGGCCTTATACAAGAGCAGTCTGTATTTAAGTGCTGCCTCTCCAGCATGACCTGCACTTCATGAAAACTTGGTACAGCCAAAGAAGAAGCTGGGGGAAGGGAAGCAGAGGAGCAAAGCAGATGTGTCTAACTCAGGCTGTCTTACAAGCTACGACTCCAGCATTTGGTACCAAGCGTATGCTATATTTTCTACTTGAAAGCTGGCTGCCACTTCAAATGAAAATGGTTTTGTATGTGCTGCACCATAAAATTACACAGACACACAGACACAGAGGGCCACGCTAACTAGCTGTTTACCTCTGTGCTTCTACCACAGCACATAAGTTATAATCGGAGGAAGGAAACTCCTAGGAGATGTGAAGGCTTTAATTGTTTCAGTGTGCAGATGGTTTGCATTACAGCGAATCGACACAGCTCAAGGTCAATTCATAGTTCAGCGATAGCTGTTTCAGCAAGTGAGTTTAGTTTGTTTACACCTCTTCTGGGAAAGTTTTAACTGCTATGTTACTTATTTCATGGATATTTCTAGGCTTAAGAAACACTGCAACAGGTGAAACTGGAGGAGCGAAGGTTGCTACAGCCATTTCCCTCCTGTCTGATGCTTAGCAATTTTTAGACCAGCTAAATATAGCTTATTTCCTACAACATTTGAACAAGTCTCATCATGTTCTCTTTTCTGTCACTGACATAGAAATGCTCTGTTACAGGCTCACAAAGACATCTCCAACAACTCCAATTTCCTTTGCTATGCTGAGATGTGCCACGTAACCTGTGCACCTAGAAACTGAAGTTTGACACAAGTAGTTACTCCTGCCCGTAACTCTCAGTCTGAGCTGCCTCTCCCTGAGAAGTTCCCGGTCCTTCTGCACAGGCAGCTCAGCTGTTCATGAGGCAGCTGCTGAACCGCCTCAATTTAGGGCTTAGATGGTTAGGATAAACTGGAACCAATTTTTATTTTTTAATTTTTTTTTCTTAACAGCACCAGGCTGAAATCTGCCGCGGTAGGACAGCTGCCTTGTCAGCTGAGCCATCCCTCCAGGCAAAACGGAGCTTCCCAAGAGGAAATCAAGCTGGCACTGGGGCAGCAGGGGCTACTGCAGCAATACCAAGGTAAGATGTCACTGGCCAGAGCTTGGAAAGCTCCATGTAGGGGAGGAGCGCAAAGTACATGGGGCACAAAGCGCCAGGCTGCATGAGCCACAAGCTCTTCCTTCTATGCCATTTGTCAGCTGGATCCCAGATCTGTTTGGGTAGCTGCCATTACAAAGGCAATCCCACCAACGTCATCTGTGAACAAACTGCATCTGGCATGAGCAGTGCATGACTTTTGTTCTAAAAGGGATGGTCTTTGTTCCTCACACCTTGTCCTTGAGTTCTGCTGGTCAGTGCTTATTCTCATCAGCCATACACTGTCTCCATCATTCACTCTCTACCTCTTGTCCCACAGGAGCAGTGCCAGATGCCCACATAATCACGGGGCAGCACCACATCTTCCTGCCTGCACTCAGTGTCTGGAGTGCCAGACCTGGAGAGCAACCACAGCAAAGCATTGCCAAAGAGAGGTTATATTCATATGGCTCAACAGATGTACAGATGTATGTCCATATGTGCAGGTAACTTAACACTGTGGGTGCTCCTCCCCTCCTCTGACATGTGACCAAATTAGCAGAGTCATAGGATAACTGAAAGATGGGTTGGACCTCAAGGTCAGTAAGTGGTAAGTGAGCTTGCAGTCTTACTTGCAGACCTCAAAATATGTCAGAAACATCACTTATGATAGCAGCAGAACAACGCTAAAAAAGCTCATGCTCTTTGCTGTATGCATTAGGGTATCTACCTTCATTTTGTTTGGGTCTGAAAGTCTTTCTAAAAACTGTTTGCTTCAAAAACCTGTTTTTAAATTAACTTATCAAAAGTCTGCAAAACTTTAAAAAATATTTTTGTGACAGAGGTGTGAGGTTTTGAAACAGAGAGGCACACCAACACGGCAAGCCATACCTAAGAAATTCACATCCATGTCTGGACGCAACCTCCTGCCATAACCCTGCCACGCTGCACTCAGTGGTCCTTGATGTGGCCTTAACATCTGCTTCGGCATCTGCTCTTTCAGAGGACCTGCCCCTGTGTGCCTGGCTGCTTTCAAAGGCCTCCTGCGATCGCTCAGGATGGCTGGCAGCGCTCGCCACCGCTCTGCGGCCGCGCAGATACCCTTACAAGGCAAGGCGACGATCGCCCCCTCCTCGGCCAGGCTCCAGCAGCCACATCCACCCCTGAGCATCAGTGATCCAGCTTTACTGGGACCATTTAAAGTAACTTTGGGAGGCAAAAGGCAGCCCAAGCTTCAAATCTAATTCTTCATGTATATGATAAGCTGAGGTGCACTTACAGGACAGTGAATAGAGTTTGTCTAGCTCCTAACTTGGACAAGAGACTGCAGGCATCTGGGCCAGAAAGCGTGCAGCTGCCAAAATTAAGCAGGCAGCTGGAATCAGAGCAAACTGCCTCTAGCAGCCCTGCCAACAGATTCTGCAGGTCAGCTATTGAAATTATTTGCACATCAGCATATTTCAAACTTTGAATGCAGCCTTTTGTGAAAGATCACAGTGACAACATTTGTAAAGAAGGGGTTGTTCTCGGACAAAAGCAATTTCCTAAAAAATCCATTTCCTTACCCGGACATCAAAAAGGTGGAAGGTTTTCCTAAAACTGGCACCAAGAGCGTATCTGTGACATGGAGATAATTACTGGAAGTAACCAGTGAGAATGCCAAATCTGACTACAGCAGAACTGCCAGATTTTTTTCTTCTAAACTGAAGCCAAAACACATAGGTGACTTATAAGAAATGAAAGTGTGGAGAAGAGTGTAAAATAAGACTGCTCTTATGCACAGCGCTTTAGCACAGTCTAGAGGACTTGTCTATGAAATGCTGCCAGCCGTTGGACCATGGCCAACTTATCTTAACATTCAGATAGCCTGAGGGTGGGTGGGATGGCGGCACACATACTTCCCTCACATCTGAGGCCCCATGGCTCAGGGACATGTTGTGCTGACTCCCCATCAGGCAATCTCAGTCCAAAGAATGCTCAAACCTGGAAGCTGGGGATACTTTAAAGAAAAAAAGAAAATGGATGTTTACAAACTGTTAGTGAAACTGGATCTGTTGCAGCAAAACTCTGCTTTTACTGACTGCTAGACCCTACATCTCCTTTTTCATTCTCTAACCTAATGCTGTGATTCTCAAGAATCCCCAAGAGCAGGGCTGCTCTGGGAGGTCCATACAGCTTGATGGGACACAAGAATAAAAAATCAAGGGGGAATCAAGAATAAAAAATCCAGATGGCTCATGTCAGCCCCCTCTTGTCCTTTTTCTGTCTCACTCTTTCCCTGGCAGTGGAGGTCTCTCCTCTCCCGGGCCCCACCATGGGGGATGTACACATCTGACAGGCTGCTCCTGCACTGGGTAGAAGGACCTGGCAGCAAAGGGGTGAAGCCCAGCAGCCTGGGGTGTGGGTTGAGGCAGGGGAAGTTGTGGGAGCTGTGCAGCCCAGCACAGCTTGGAAGGTTCTTGCTGGGAGATGGAGCATGGGATTTCAGAAAGATTGTTCAGCCAAAGGAGAGGACTCCTGACCTACCTGCAATAAGTAGTGTTAAGGACACTTCTCAGAGAGCAGCTGCCAAATGACAACTGAAAATATGGATCCTAGGTATTTTCAAAACACTTTTTCCTTGTATTCATTCACTCCAATAAATTGTTCCTGTCTCTAGCTATATCTGCTAATTGTGGGGAAAATAATATAAAGAACTCAGTAAAATCATAGTTCACAAATACAAGTGCCAGAGATTTTACTCCTTCCACTCCCTCATACTGAGTTAACTCTGAATTTACCTTCATCTGTAATCCTCAGTTTTAAGAAATCAATCTTGCTTTCCTTCCCCAAATGATGGATTCTTTAACAAATTCAGGGATATTCATAGAAGTTACAGCTAAAGCATAAAGAAGAAACAATCAAGTTCTCAGAACATAACTCTGTGCCACCTATTACATTCATTCACTCATAACTTTTTGCAAGAAAGAGCTCATCCTCATTGTGATGAGGTAAGGAACATTACTCACAGCGGCACCATTTCCAAAACCAACTTCTACTTCTGAATGCCCAGACTGAGACATATTTTGAGGTAAAACTAAATAGCAAGTTTGCATGCCACGGGCAACTCCCTCTCCCCAAAACAACCAAGAAAAGAAAGCTGGAGTCAAAAGACTAAAAATTAAATCAGCACATCTGAAAACCGAGGCCAAATCAACCTGCTGAAGGCCATATCTAATCAGTCATTAGTAGAGCAAGGACTGCAAATCTGGCTCCCTCGGTCCCTGTTTCATGCTCTAATTCCCACCTCCAACAAACTTCTTTATAATAATCATAAGACGTTACTGATTAGTCATATATGCAGATAAGGAAATCTCTCTTCAAGGTTACTGTAAAGGAAAATATTACTCAGGATGGCAAAAGGAAGGTCAAGGGAAGAGAACAATGTAAATGGAAAACAGTGGAGTGTGGACTGAGCAATGTTCCTCTAAACAAAAGTTCAGGAGTGCTGGGAAATATAAAAGTAGTGTTCAGCCTTGTGATACACGAGTCTTCCTTCCCCAGAGAATAATGCTGCAGGATTTTCTGATAAGAAACTGTGATAGAAAAGCCTAGTGAAATTAAGACAATATAATGTTATTGGAGTCAACTAGGTGAGGTCAGCCCCAGGCAGGATGCATGGTACCGACCTCATCCCCATGGTAACCATCATCATTGCTTTGTTCTCACCTAGGACTGTAAAGCAAAATAATCAATGATGGTATTTATCTTCCTATAAACAGACACTCTGTCAGAAAAGACAAAGCCTTAAAAGGGGATTTACCATGGCTACAATACACATTTGCAAGCATCAGCACAGAAAGAGATGGAGAAGCATAGGATATGATTTTGGCAAATCAAGTAATCGTATCCAGTTATCCACCTTACTGCAACACATCAGCAGGCAAAATACAGGCATGTGCAGCTTTCCATGGGTTCACAAGACTAGTTGTAACATATGTGTCTGAAGATCTCTTGGGATCCCATGTTGAAAGTTTTCTTCTCAAATGTAGAGGGGAGGTAATTTTTCCATTTTTCTCTATTATCCATATAGGGCAGGCATGCACAGACCAGCTGGGTTTATCCTCTCAGGAAACTGTCCAGCTTCCAAGCATCATGGCTCCAGCATCATCTGGGCCAGGAGCTGATCCAAAATTCATCCATAGGAGGGGCCTCTTGATTAGGAACCAAGGCTCAAGTCATAAGCAATATGGAGGTCACAGATGAAAGGTGATCAAGATGCAAAACTACTGTTGGATCTAAAATCCCATCTGGGATGTCACAGCCATAATGTAAGGGGTCTATCTTGAAAGAATTGATGAAGGGATTTAATCTACTCTTTGAAAGGTTTGTTACATCATTTGTGAAATAAGCATTCAGAAAAAAAAACAAAAAACGAACCAACAAACCAACCCAACAAAAAAACCAATGACAACTGATCATCAGCATATTATTTGTAAAGCAAACCAGATCTAAAAAGCTTGTAGGAGTATACAGTTTGTAGCTCTGCCTCTGTGTTCCCAAGAAACTATACAACAGCCTTTTGTATCCAGGCAGCTTCTTTCACTTGGCAGTAAAGGATCATAAGGTCTCAGGAAGCAGAGGTGCTGAATCCCCAGTGGGAGCTATGCTGCAGGAATGGAGGCTTATCATAGCTTAAATAAAAAGGGAGGAGGGAACATGACAAACCGGCCATTGCTTGAGATCTCCCACAAGTGCTAAGAGAACCCAGCATGTTTCCATCTGGGGAAGCCAGCTACTTCTTCATGCTTTGGGCAGGAACAAGAAGACTACTCCCCGGAAGGTTAACTAGTAGGACTTCACTGTGGTTGCATTGAAATGGCATGTAACTGGTGACAGTCTCCCCTTTCCCAGTAGGGATATTGAAGCATTAACACTGCGTCATTAAATTTTTACACACTTACACACACTATTTGCAGAGTAAATGGGGAAGGTTTAAGTTCTTATCCCCAGTTCCTGTGGAGCACACTGATATGAGACAACACATACAAGAATGGAGCTTCACTGTAGAATGACGTCTCTTTGAGAAGGGGAACACAGAGTGCAGCAAACGCACATAGCTGGGGAGAAACTGAGCTCCTGTGAACAAGCAGGCTCTTCTGCACTGAGGAAGAGTCTGGAGGGCAGCTTTTAGGCAGTGTCACCAGTTAGAGGAAGCCATGAATCAGTATGAAAAAAATGCTACCTGCTGTCATTTGATTCCTGCTCTCTGGGAAACAAGACTTTTCATTCCTGTAAGATAAACAAACAGAACAACATAGGGCTCTGTTGTCTACCTGTTTTCCTAACAGCTGTCTTTGTTGCTGCTGGTTGGCATGCTACTTGGATCAAAGACTGGGAACAAATATTTTCCTATCTTCACCCAGCAATGTTATCATTAAAAATAATCAAAAACCCCTCCCCACCTTCCTTCCCCCCCAGGGAGGATTTTGCATCATGCCCTTCCTGCACTGAGTCAAAAGGCAGCAGCAGTCTCTTCTGTGTATATTTCCAACAGCTGCTAATGCCAGAAGTCAAACAAAAAGGCTGAAGCTCTATTAAAAAAACCCATGTAATGTGAAGCTGGAAGAGCATTTGAGAACATGGGATGTGAGTTTCCCAACAGTTCAGTTTCTTTTCTAATCGATTCTCACTGCCATCTCGTTATTTGCTCAGGGCAGGTCTATGATAAATTAAGTAGTCTGCATCATGTCACCAGCGCAGCTACCTTCCTGAATATTCAAATGTAAAATAAAATCAGCTTCTTGAATAAGTGCACTAGAAAGTGTCTGATATTAAATATCTCCCAAGACCCTTGTTCCACTTGAAAACAAGTTACCCTTTACCCCTGTGGATTAATAGATTAGGACAGACCTGACGTGGCTGGTGGTAATTCTATTTAGATTGAGGTGTTTAACGGATATGAAAAACCTAATCAGGCCATGAAGGGTAGAATGAAAGCCACTGTCACTCTGTTTGCCAGCCTGTCTCTAACTGAAGAGCGAAGTTCAGTACTCCATCTGTCATCTACAGCATATGGACTTTTGAGAAAAATCAGTGTTAGGACTTCACTGAGACAGATTTGCAGGGCCCAGCATTTACACCCCATTTAACAATTTCCCTACCAGTGCTCATTTTCTTCGCATGTTTTGAGGGTTGAGTAAGGCACTCAGGACGCTATCATGGTCAGTGATTTATCACCCAGCAACTGTGCAGCTTCCATGTACAATCGTAATCTACAACACAAAACAGCCAAATACACATCTTCAAGCATGCAAGATTTGATGCAACATCCATTTGCCTTCACATGCCACATCAAAACCAACTGTCCTAGTGATTGCTGTCCTGATATGCATGTTGGCATGTTGGCAACTCGCACAAAAAAAAATACAGTAGGTATTTTACATCCTACACCTGGTACAATACTGACAGCAGGAACTGGAAAGGATTGTGGAAAAATGTGTGTATTAGAAATAAATAGTGAAAAAAGAACATTGATCTTACAATGGCAGCTGACGAAATGGCAGGTTGAGGCTGGCTACATTTTTAGGGAAATGTATTTTCTAGGAAGACAATACAAACCTCTTGAATATGAAAACACCTAACTGTGCAAAAAATCAAAAGTGGATTTTAAATGTTCCCCTTGTCTAATAGGAGAATCTTCCTGTAATTTGAAGCCTTGTCTGCTGCTTCTGCGGAACTAGAAAATCAGAGCTGTTTGACTATATTGATCTGGTTGCTAAACAACTGATAACTGATGTTTTCTGGGTTTCAGTAATGTGTGCTTTAAGCAGTCAGTTTGCTACCTTTTTGTTTGAAAGGTCGGGTATTATCCAAGTACTTAAAATGGAAAAAAACCCCCAACAACCCCAACTTAAGAAAAAAGTTTAAAGACAGATTTACTGATCAAAATGTGTGGTTTTTTAAAAGAAGTTTAAAAAACATAATGGCATACAAACACAATTCAGATTGCTTCTATGGGCTGAATATTTCCACCAGGAAGCTGATGTTCTTTCTGTTAAAAATATCAGTTCTAGTATTAACTCTCTTTGGTCGTATGATGATACAAGTCCCCTCACCACGTGCCCCATCCAGTCTTTACTTACTGGCCTTTACTCAGGTCTGCTCTGAGTTCTAAAACCCTCTCCTTGTTTAAATGTGTTTTGGATTTTTCCTGCTTGCAATATTCAACTACTCAGTCACCATCGACCCGAGGATTTGTTCAGTGTGCTCAAGCAAACCCAAGAGACTATTCCATGATGCTTATGCCAGAGAATACTAAAGAAGTCCAAACACTTGATAGAGTAAATTCGACTCTATAAAATGTGGCAATTAATTTATGATTTAAAGATCTTAAGTCAGTACTGTGCAAAGCCTGTTTTAATAATATTCTTGTTAAGGAGGGTTGCAAATGGTAGTGCCCCAGAAACTGTTGTGGATACTCTCAAATTATTTTTTGAAAGCTTGGAACTAATTTCTAGTTTTATAACTAGAAAGCCTTTTATTTTTGCCAGATAGAATTCCCTGGTAGTAACCTGAGCAATATACACAATTAATTAGAACTGAAATCAGCTTGTGTTTTGGTGTAGAAGTTTTCGCAGTTACCGTCAAAGTTTAAATCTCGCTTTGCCTGCCAAAACAAACATAATTCAGTTTTCCTCTTTTCCTTTCAACTGCTACCAAGCATACCCAAGTTTAACATAGATTTGCAATATGTGAGCCATAAAACCCATGCCCATTGTACAGAGTACACATCACTACCAAGAGTTAGTAGAGGAGAGCAATCAATAGCTCAAAGGTAGCTTTCATTATTAATCAAGAACTGCACACACCTACGTTATGATATTCTGCTCTGTGTTGTCAATTTTTTCTCCATGGGTTATTTTTGAAGAGATGTTCAACTACCACATCTTTTAAGCAAAAGAACTGAAACCACTTCCAGCTTCAGGTACATTTAGGTGACAACCTCGTGCCCTTCCATGTCCAGAAGTTTCTGTATTAGCAGTGTGAGATCCTCTCATTCTTCTTCATGGCATTAATGCAATTTGAAGCAATCTGGGAGGTGTTGTTATCCAAGTCATTTGCAAAGCCCTATAGCCCTTCCTATACTTTACCAAGTGCTCCAGGTCTTGTACAAACTTCAACTCTGAGTGCTCTCTGTCTTTGAGAAAATGTGAGTGTAGTGAGACCTCTTTGGGAAGGCTTGCCAACTTGAAGAAGAAAAGAAATTCTCTCTATGGCTTATGCATAAAAAATTGTTACAGTTTGATTCATCTAGGATGATAGAAAAACAGGAGAACATTAAAATCCACATAATGGCTTTGATACTTCTTACACTTTTGAGAAGGCCTTGGCATGTGAGTCAGAGATGTTGTGCCTGTAACTGGCAATGTGGTAGCACAGGAGTGGTTTTCTGGAAAGGAGCTTTATTCATCCCACTCTGCTTGTTCATGGAAGAAATTGGCAACTCTTTCCCCAGCTTTTTCTGAGTGCTCTGTTACAAGACCACAGAGAACCTATATACATCATTTCCTCTGTAATCTCTACAGGAAGTCTGTTCAGGAGGGAAACATCTAGGGCCACACAATTTTCACCTGAGCCATATATTTCTGCTGTTAGGTACTTGCAGTATGTTTGACATTGTGAGTTTCATTTTCAAGTATTTAACCCCGCAGCCTTAGTGATCTGTAAGAACAGCTACAAAATGGAATTTCCTAGACCTTTTTATAATGAAATATGTATGTGTATATATATACACACAGAGAAAAAGGAGCTCAAAAATTAGGCCATTTGAGCTCCAGTGACTTGTTAACAAAGTCAAGCTGTGTGACCATGTTTCAGACTCTGAGACTGTTTGACCACTCATTTGTGCACCCAAAGGCTCCAGTTGCTGGCAGAATCACACAGGAGGGAAATCCACTGGAAACGTGTTGACTCACTTCGCGAAATCAGCAGTTAAGAGCCTGTAAGAAATTCCTCTTTCTCATAAGGGAAATCTTAAGCCTAGATTCTCAAACTCAACAAGACATTTGTTCGGGGTTATTTGGAGTTTAAGGTGTACCAGCCACATCATAACACCCAGCCCCTGTGCTGACAGCACTGTTCACAGGCTGTGTTGAGAACTACGGTGCTGATTGGGCTTTGCAAGGGCAAACATTAGAAGCTACAACATTTTCCTGACCCAATTTAAAAAGAGCATTGTCCAAAACCAGCAGTCCTGGTGCCACTGGGAGTGGAAGAGAAGGGGGAACATGCACAAGTGTATGGGCATGAACAAGCATTCAGAACCAGGGATTACAGCTGGGCAGCAAGCTCTGATGCACTCAGGGCACCACCAGGTCACTGCAGCAGAATGAACTGCAGTTTATATCACCTGTACCAAGCAGGAGATGCATTCATATTGCCTGACCAATCTAAAATGGTGTTAGGTCATAGAGAGTTAGAGTTCAAAGCACTGTCTACCATCATCACAAAGTAATAATCTCCCTGTGTGAAGGAACTTATGCAAATACAGAGGTGCCATGATTCTTTACAAGAAAAGATCTAACCTGTACCAGCACAAGAGTGACAACATAATGACTTCGAACTAGTGCTTCAGTGTTTAAAAAAAAAACAAAACGCACTTCAAAACAAAACAGTTATCCCATTAGGAAAAATAGTCACAAAGCCCAAGACTATGGTCTGTTAGCAAGTCATCCCTCTCCATAAATACTAAAAAGTTTGAGCGTTCCTGCAAAATACCTTCACATTTTAAGTTGATGTTCACTGTATGGGTGAGACATTCCCAAATACGTGTGATCTTTGCAGCTCTGCATTTGACTTGCATAGTTCATGCAAAATTAACTGGTTTTGCATGCCATGTGATTTTCAAACTCACGATGCATATAAAGCAAAAGCAGGCACCACTGGAACGCTTATCAGTTTGCTTCTTACTGGGGAAAGTTCTGTGCCAAGAATTTAATGTCTATTTTAGCAAATAATGTAGTGCAACAAACAGCTCTGTAAAGGACAGCACGTGGTGCTGAGAATCCAAAGTCCTCAATATAATCCCTTCATAACATTTGCTTAAGAAAATCTCTGCTTTGATCTGGTGGACTGAGTGTGTTAGGCAGGCTCCTAGAGTGCCTCCTCACAGGCTTCAGGAAGCAGCTTAGGTTTCACCTGAAGTGGAATTGATTTTACGTCTCTTAAGACTACTCCCTGATATCAACCAAAACAAGGGGAGTAAAGACAACTGAAAGATTTGCTTCAAAAGTGTTGGAATCCAAGGCAAGAGCCCTGCATCTAACTAAAACCCTGCAGACTAGACACCATCCACAGAATAAGAATGCAATAATAATTTTTTAAACGAAATAGGCTCAGTCCTTTTCCCATCCTCTGACCCCTTCACAATCTTATGCTAAACACCTGTTCAGTTTTATACATGAGATGCAGGTTCAAACTTTAAACAGAAAGTTAAAAATCACCTTAAGGCTGAGAAAGTCCAGAAAATTTTAGCGTGGAAGCAAAGAGTAATTTTGAGAAGGCAGATGAGCTGGGAGTTGTGTTTAATTAAATAGTAACCTAATGCCAGCTTTTGCAACAATGTTCCCATTCAGAGATATTGAAATTAGTTTGTTAAATTTTAATACCTTTTTTACCTACAAGAAAAGTAGACAAGTCCTAGAAAGACAAAGTGGTATGAGCAGGTCAGTAGCAGAGGAAGGAGTGAATTCAAACCTTGCAGCTTCCTGTGGTAGCTCCATCTGCACTGTGCATGCGGGACAGCCACGCGTAAAGAAAATGACCCAGCAAGAAACATTCCAGGTTTTCTGCACGTAAATGATTGCTGCTTCAAAACCACTGGATGATGGATGCTGAAAATAGCATTTGAATCCTCATCTTTCATGTATCAGTTGTCAGGCACACACTGACCCAAGCAGCTAGTGAGGAAAGAGATTTGCAACAACTGTCATCCACTGCAAGCAGCCAAAGTGTGACTTCTTCCAAGAGGAAGGAAATCAGTAGGACAAAAACAGTACTTCTTTGATGCGATCTTGTTGCACACAAACAAATGCACATGAAATTTGGCTCCCCGAAATACTGTAAGGCTCAAAGAGCAAGAAACAGTTTCCTTGCTCAGTATTCATACCCAGGACAGCACTAGCTCACTCTTAGATCTCTCGCAGGCATGCTGTACATGTCTTTTTGAGTAAACATTATTTTTAATGCCCTTCTCTCTCTGCTCCTGTGATATTTTCTTGCTGACAGTCACCTATACTTCCAAAACCTGTGTTGCCATGTCCTTCCTCCTCTCCATCCCTGCTACTCTGCCTTTCATCATCTGAGTTGTTCCCCTTCACTCTTCCCAACAGCAAGACACGGGAGCTCACAGGAGACACTAGGTCCTCAAGTCACAGTTCGGGTGGCTGGAGCAGCAGCTCTTCTACAAGATAAAATGTTGCATTTGAAGAGAAAATTCAGTGATGACCTGGAGGACACACAGCAAACTCAGCAAGGGTGCTCAGAAATTTTAGAATCTTAGAATCATTGAGGTTGGAAAGGTCCTTCAAGATCATTAAGTCCAACCTTCAACCAAATACTACCAAATCCACTAAACCATATCATGAAGTGCCAAGTTTACTCATTTTTTGAACGCTTCCAGGGATGGTGACTTCACCCCTTCCCTGGGCAGCCTGTTCCAGGACTATGCTGAGCAATCCCTCTAGTCACTAGAAGTCATTACACAGCTTTGTGAGACCAAATATTGTTCTTACTTACCTGGATTGTTTTACTTTTTGGTAGAATTAGGATTTCATAAAAATTGGTTTTGACATAAGTCTGTAGAAAGTTGCATTTTTTTTCCTGCTAAAAAAATAAAACTATAAAAATGAGTCGTGGAATCTGTCTGACATGTCTATGTCAAGGGCTGAGGATAAAGTCTAACTTTGTCCATCACAAATGTTTCCCAGCTAGATTTTAGGCCTTCTGTATATTCTATAAGAATTTTGCTTAACAGGAATCTGGGAAGGAAAATGCTGCACTAATTTTTAATTTGGAATCCTCTGAGAAAATACTTCTTTTGTTTGATTCAGAGGTGAGCAAGAGATCATCACAGAGGAATGTAACCACTGGGTTTTATCTCAACTATATGTTACATATTTCTTGCTGCTTTTTCAAAGTTAAGCTTGCTTTGCTTTGTGTGTCCTCAGACTATTTCACTGAAATGGCAGTACATCATCTTTAGTTAAAGATTGTGTTGCTGGACTTCAGAGCTGACTCAGAATAAATTTTTGCAATCCTCAAGGAGGATTTGCTTGCCCTCCTTAGCATTGTTTAGTATCTGCCTTTAAACAGGGCTGTGGATACAATCACCTGTGACTGCATATCAGACAAGCTGGTAAATTAAAGTAGGAAGATAGTAATGATTTTGAAGAAAAGTGGCATCTGTTTGATTCCTTAGACAGGACTGATTTCAGTCAAGAAAAATTTAAAGCACAAGTTGCTGTCTAAAAGGGGTATCTGCAGTAGTGTGTTAATATAATATAATATAATTAATATAATAATGTTTGTGGAGCAATCTTTCATGCACATAATTGGACAGCTTGTGAGGACAATTACAGTGCCTCCACTATATATAATGGACAGTACTGCAAGAAAAAATACCCAAGAATTCTAGTTTCTTGCCATACAAAACAGTCTTTTAAGGCCTCAGCAGAAATATTTGTAAGATACCAAAATACGCTTAACTTAAATTGGAAATGTTTATTCTGTACAACAATATAAAACAAAAAACCAGAACCAAACAACCCACCCCACAAATCTGCTAATGTGATATCTTTTGGGTAGGAAAGGTGACACAGGGTGTACAACTGGTGTGTGTCAGAACATTAGTTTCATGGATTTATGCATGTCATGGGTGGGCAGAAGGAAGGGAAGAGGACACTTTGTGGAGACAGAAGAATTTTGGGTGGGCATAAGGAAGGGAAGAGGATACTTTGTGGAGACAGAAGAACTTTGGGTGGGCATAAATTTTACAGCTGATAGCTTGTAGCATGGCACAGCCTGTGCTTGGCAATTCTCTGGATAACGAAAGCCAGGGTAGGTGTGACTGTTCTATGAATCTCTCTTGATTCTTACAGTGAACAACATAAATTCTTACAGTGAATAACATGAACATGACCAGTGACAGCTGGGTCTTGGATCGTTTGGGTTTTATCCCTCTCCCCCAGTAAGGACATTTCTTCAATATGAGTTCTAAATATAGTAAAAAGGTTAAATTGACCACTGTGGACATGCATATACCAATTTGTTTTCACTAATTATGTTTTGATTAACACTTGTCAGTTAAACCAGTAAAACTCTTAAGTTTAGACCAGACCTGGGTTAATGAAGGGGGGGGGGTTGGTGGTTAAATAAAAGGCTTGAAGAAAGGAATGTACACACAAAA
>VZRQ01002220.1:204180-225598 GCA_013397975.1 Machaerirhynchus nigripectus
GCGCCTTGACCCAGCTGTGCTGTAAAATCACAGCACTGGCGGGGAAACCCAGCTTTGCTGGCCACGCCTAAGTGAGACATTCTTCCCGAGCAGCCAGGTGAGGCAGGCAGCCCACACTTCCTTACAGAGCTGGCGAGAGAAAGCAGTGATTACACGAACACGAGATCTATTACCTGGCTGCTGTTGTAGGATGAATCTAAGGTGTCATGCGGAGCGAGGCAGTCCATTAATTTTCCATTCCGCCGGCAGCCCAGGTGCACCAGGTCTCGGCAGTGAGCATGGCAGGTGTACTTGCAATCTTAAAAACCCACACACAGACACCAGGAAAAAAAAAAGAAAAAAAAAGAATAAAAATTTTAAAAGGAAAAAAAAAAGAAGAACCGAAAATGGTATTTAGAAATGAGGTTTCTGCAGGCAGAACTTAGGAGTGAGACACATCCTGATTTGCTACGTGACCTCAGGGAAATAACCACGTCTCAAGTGAATTTCCCCACCCGGATCAAAGATAATAATAGCTACACAGTGCTGGAGATGTAAATTCACTGGAGCGAAGGTGACAGTGCAGCACACCTCCCAGTGTCACACTGACAGGCCTGCAGTGGAGCAGGTCTTTACTTAGATCAGGGCTGCCTCAGTGAGATGGTCTTGCAAAAGGTCCGTGCCACAAACTAGGTATTAGCTGTTGCAATGTAAGCACAAAAGGGGCAGTTCTCAGAAAAGATACAACATTTTTGACTTACAGAAAAAAATTCTACCCAAATAGAATTTCTGCTACATGTTTTTTCATGTTTTAAGCTCTAGGTGCTCATAAGAATATGCACATGAATACTGAAAGTAGAATGAGTGGCTTATCTGAACCTAGTAAATCACATAGTTGCCTTCAGTAACAATTCCGAAATTTCACTTGCTGGCTATCGAAGTCAACTAAGATGGCTATTAGAAATCTAAATTCATTATAACAGAGGCAGACGGCCCCATCTCTAGTAAGAAACTGAAAATTCATACGCCCTCTAATCTCAAAGGAAGAATTTAAGAGTATTTGCAAAAACAGGCTGTATTTGCAAAAACAGGCTGTATTTGCTTTGAAGCTCTGTTGTGTTTGCTGGTTTTCTGTGTAAGCTGGGCAGAGTTCATGATGCCATCTTTGTCTAGTACTGAATGTCACTTTCTATTTTTAGGTTTTAAATTGCTTATAATTTTGCCAAAGAGCAACCACTTGTACTTCAAGTTTCCATGCTGCGGAACATCACGCTGTTTGTTTTAGAACATTTCAGCTAAAACAATTCAGCCATTTCCAAGAATGACTTTTGGAGGAAATGCTTTCATTTTTTCTAACTAAACTAAACTTGTTGTTGCTGTTGTTACAAACCCTTACACTTTCAGGATTTATAGCAAAAGATGAATTCTGGATGGGCTTTTTCGTTCCCTTATCAGTCTCTCAAAAATTTCAGTTTCCCTTATGTTTAATTAGATTCCCATTGCCGTTGCTGAAAAATGAATTCTTTAACTTTCTCATTTCCAATTCATACTCATCAGTGGTGTTACGGAGCAAGACAGCAGAGTGTTCCCTGAAAAGCTGTTCCTCTTGGCTAGGGACTGGATCTTTAATGTAAGATCCCTGTACCATCAGACCATTCAAAAGTAAAAATTATAATGTGGATAAGGTTATAACCTGCAATCACATACAGAATTTATGCTACACTTGAATTAAGGCAAGAATAATTGTATTTATTTGGCACAAAGTTAACCTGCCAAAACTTTTTCAATACCAGCAACCCGGCATAGTGAGTCCATCCTGGCTCAGCACTCCGAGGCAGATAGCTGGGATATTTCTGATCTTAAAACAGACTGACTACATCACAACAACTATACCACAATAATATCACTGTATCTCAAGTCACACTCCTCTTGAGACATCAGCACATAGCTTCCAGCTAATTATGCGTTACAAAGGACCCTGTTGCAGTATAAATCAAAGCACTGAAAAAAGACTCAAATTCTCTTAAACAATCACTATATTTAATGCAGAATTTGAAAAACATGAAGTACAACAGGCAGAAGACTAGGGGAAAAATAAAAAAGAATGGTTAAGGCAGCTGTATGGTGCCCAGGAGAAATGTTAGCTGTCCCTACATCCTTGTGTGATGCTGGCAGGCCATGTCAGGCTTGCTCCAGTTGCTGTCCAGTTTCTCCTAGGTTCTGCATTTGAGTTCCTTTATCCAATCATCAGGAAACATGGAGTATTCCCAACTGCAGCTGAAGTCAGGGAGAACTGACTTTGCTTTTGACTCAAATGAGGTTTTCGCAGGCCTCTCTTTTATGCTTATGTAGCTGGGATTATTTTTCATATGACTCAGGCACCTCATGAAATTCTGGAGGAGACAGAACAGTCATTTCTGTGGACTCCTTGAGAAGAGAAGGATTTTGTTTTTGGGACGGGACACTGTAAGACACAGTGGGAAAGCCAACAGGAATAAATAAAATTTGGAGCCATTGTTCATCAGGTGAGGCAACAGGCAGCTCCAAAAACCATGATGGGAGCACTTAACTAAAAATTACATTACAATTCATATGCAAAAAAAGATCAAATGAAAGTAATATTTTAATTTCTTTTTTCCCCCCTTAATTTCTGTGTTCTTTACTTTGCAAGTTCAGTTATCTTCTTTAGAAAAAATGCTTATGAGATTGCACTATATTTCTTCTACCTTTCAATTCTCCCCCTGTAATTCTGGCAGAGTTGACCATTTCAGCTACAAATGGTCTAAAAGCTAATTAAATTATCTCCTGGCTGAAGGAGGGAGACACAAACTAACACCCACAATCAGAGCAAAGCTGGCAAAATTCAGCCATTAACGCCATTGTCTGGCAATGTCTGGACAACCAGCTACTGCACATCCCCTGTGTGGTGAGGAGGTTATGGGGAATGGGGCACAAATCTGTAGGACACCAGGGTTTGCTGATTTCCCAGCTTCCTATGACTACGCAAATGTTGGTACTGAGCATGCACCCATTCACAAATAGTATTAGGAAAAAATCTGTTAGCTAAACAGTGTTCTGAAACAGGATTACTTATTAAGTTAGGAAACATTATCTCTCAATGTATTTTGTTTGTCATTTATATTCATTTTAATTTGTGAGCCCATAATGTCATTTGCAAGACAAGCCCATAATTTCCACCTGGCTATTATAGGCATAGTTACAAAAAATCTGAAAGCTTTGTCTCTAAAAAATATTTATCTCTAAAATTCTTTCAATCTTAAGCTAGATTTTAACATACTGTTTATACGTTTAATAAGAAAGATCAGAAAAAAGATGTTTTTTTTCCTAAAACAGTGGATCTATATTTGATCTTTTTTTCATATCTGTTTTAGCTTTAAATACATTATTTCATTGCAATTGTGGCATATAATGTTTCACAAAGCTCCAGACAGCATCAAATTTTAAAAATACCTTTTTCTGGTAATCCTGTACTGGAGCACTCCCAAAATTTCCATGAGTTCAAAAAGTAGCTATAATTTTGGAAAGACTGTTTTGGTCATTAGATCATGGATTGCCATATCATTTCTGCTTGGAAAGCAATCAGAACCAGGTGCTCTTTCCTGATGTGGTCTGAAATTAATCCTCTTCTTTGAAATCAGAGCTCTGGGGGCTTTAACTTAGCACATTTGATAAAAGCATTCACTGATACCTAGAAAAGCTAATAGTTTTATTTTACTGATGCTCAGACTGTCATGTACACTAAATTCATTTATGAAAGTGATGCATCAATGCATACTGAATATGCGTAATTGTCCTGAATTATTAGGAAAGGCAAAGTGTCTATTTATTAAACATATAAATATTATGCTTTAGCAGTTTCGTTGTCAACTACTGAGACATAATGAAACACCTTATGATTTATTATTCTATAGCAACAATGGCTTGACTAGAGTCATAGAAAAAAATAACTTATAACTATTGCAAGAAATCAGCACTACTCCCATCCTGCCCATGTAGGGGTGAACTGTAGAGTTTCAACATGTTCATTTTACATGAATGGACCCTTCCTGATGTTTGGGTTTTCTTCACCCAAACTTGATTTTGCCTGATAGCTTGTAAATAGCTGTTCCCACAACCGATTTCCTCCAGGGCAGCGCAGCAGAAAGCAAGCAAAGGAACAGGCAGGAACCCAACAGATGCTCCAATATCAGACCTTAGTAACTAAGTATTACTCAATCAGGCAGAGGCAGGCAGAGGCAGGCAGAGGCAGGCAGAGGCAGGCAGAGGCTCAACAGCAAAATCTCTCTATCCTGCTCTGGTCTCCCCTGCCTAGGAAATGTGTGGTTCGTTTCTGTGATGGCCCAGACAAATGTAACTTCCAAATGGATATGCAGGATGTATGTTGTGCCTGAGCAACTGAAGCACGTGGAAAGTTCAAAGCCAAATTTGTATTACCTTTGCATTATTTATCAACCACAGTAAGACTGAAGACATGTTTAGAAAGTATGAGGAGGAATACAACTTGGTCCTGCTACTGTGGTGGGAAGTTAGCAAGTAAAATCAGCTTTACATGAGAACCTGTGGCTTGGTTCCCAGCAATCAGAACAATTTATTGCTGTGCTTGCTCTAAGGAAAGTATGCCTGTAAAGCTTCTTGGAAAAATTATTCCAACTATATAAGGTGCTTAGTGTTTCATTTTTAATCCATTTTCAGCCAGCAGGTAACAAAAGGAAGGAGAATGATATTCTGATATGAATATGATATGAATAGGATATGAATATATTCTGATATTATGATATGAAATATTTCTCCTGCAAGGCAGAATTGAACTGTATTATTTCTACAATACATTGATATCTGCATGTCACATTTCAGTTTTTGCTTAATATATGTTGCGTTGTTCTCTTATTTGCTGATGCTCAAATGTCTGCATTCTAGTTTGATGCTAAAGATTTGATTGCTACAAAGATCTTTTTCAACAATTTCACTTGAATCTGTAATGGAATGAGAAACCTATTTTAATAAATAGCCTTCAGAAAGCTCTAAGCACAGCTACTAGGAGTTGGAGATCTGTTTTATCTCTATGAAATGCTCTTTATTTCTGCTTGTTGTTTATCTGATTGTTGTTTATTCTGCTTGTTGTATTCTGCTTGTTGTTTATCTGAAGTCACAATTAACATCAGTCTGAGATTAAAATAAAGTTCTAACCATATTTCCCAATTAGTGATTTTTAAGGGATCACTATTATTACACATAAGACAGGATGTCTGAGGTCCTTATGGCCATCCTTTCCCTCGAGGGATCTTTGTGTGTATTTTGTGCTCCTTCCCCATTGTGCGCTACACAAGGCTTAGATCAGATTGAAGTCCAGCAAAGTCCACATCTTCCAAACTCCTGTAAAGCTAGGTACTTGTGACTATCCACAAGTACCACTTAAGGTCTTCTGCTGTGTCTCTGCAGACTCTGCTCTCAATAGGTACAATGGCCATTCACAGCCACAGGTCATGAGGCCCTTTTTGGGATACACACTTCCCATAGAGAGGATCCTCTATCATTTTCCCAAGAATGAAAGAACAAGAAAGACCATAGAACTGGCTTAACTTGCTGTCTAGGGAAACTCCAAGAAGCACATGAACTGCAGCCATAACTGTAAGCGCCACAGCTCTATTCAGGGTCAGGAACCCTGGCCTGGAAACAGGATAAGCTCCTGTAACAGTCTCTATTAGGAGCTACTCATGGTGACTGAGATAATATTAACGAGAGAGCCTATGGCACAGACCTGCAAAATCATGAGTTCATATATTTGGACCTCAGCAGAAGACAAGTGCTTTAATCAAACAGTCCAGGATCCAACACAAATGCTTGTGGTGTTTTGTTTGCCAAGTGTGCTACCAAGCTGGAGTTTGGGTACTGCACAAAAAAATTGCTGTATTACTCACCAGTTTCACATTCAGAGTTTTCGGATAACAGTTTGTCTATCATCTAGGCAAGCAACAACCTGACTCTGCCACATGCGAAGGACATTTCATTTGCAAAGCAGGAGGGAGTGACCAGCCTTTCAGTGAGAAGAAAACACTTCCCTGATGAATCACTAACTGAGAACTCCAAGGGAGGCCCAAAGGAGAAAAGGAGGTATAAAAATCAGCAACCTGCATGAACCTGGGACTGTTTGATATCCTTGCTGCCTGGGAACTCAGGGACCATATTTCTGATTTCATGCACCAGATGGCAAATAATATGGTTAATACATAAATTCAGCTTCCCAACTGCAAAACAGGAAAGAATGACAAGTATTTTAGATGAAACAGCCTAAACTGGATTTTTTTTCAGTTTCTGCTTCTGGTACCTTTATAAATCTCCAAAATTCTGCCGTCTATTTTGGATCCTTTAAATACCTGGTTTTTTGGTATGAACTAATGTTAACCTGGTTTGTTGCAGAGGGTTTGCTAGATAACGTAAACACCAGGACACATGCATTCTGTGTCATGGTCATCCTTAGCTGGGGGAGGTGGTGAGGCAGGCTGGCCAGGACTGGCATCCCCAGGGCAGCTCACCAGCCTTTCCGAGAAGCGGAAGGAGACATTGCCATCTAGCTGCACGTTGGAAAACTGGGATGTAGGTGTATGCATGGATGAAGCATCTCCGAGAGACCACTGCCAGCCAGATAAGGTTGCTGGCGGCTGCCACAGAGAAGGTCCCTGACTGAGGGAGGATTCTCCACTCTTGGTGCCAGTGACTGTAAAAACCATGGGGAAGGTTAACGATTCAGCTACACTGAAATCTACACTGGTTCTCAGATGCTTAAAGGTCTCTGAGCACCTGGCCCTAAGTGACATAGGAGCATAAATCCCATTGATTTACTCTGGAGTATTAAAGAATTAAAATCAATGTAATTGGTAGGTAAAGGTCATTTGTATTTTTATCAATGTGACAACAATCAAGTCTTCTCCCTCCTTCCGGCACTTGCCAACAGGATCCAGCTAAGACTTGTCACAGGAGACTCTTGCACAAACCTGGAATCCTACATAACCAGCCTATAAACAGGCTTCTGCTCCTGAAAACTACTACACCTCTTTTGGCCAGATACCGTTCTGCATACAGTCCTGTTTAAAGTCACCACTCCCACAGAAACAGAACACCCAGTGTATGCCAGACCACCCTGAAAAAATCACAAAATCTGTTTGCAAACAAGGCTGAAAATATTTACCTCATTCATTTGAGGTATGGGTTAAAAGATAAATTTGCAATAGTGGAAATACTTTAAAAACAAAAGCCCAAGACAAGAAAATTCAAGTTTAGGTTATATTTACTTTTCACAATCTCCTTTATCTGTTCCAGCATCACACTTAGCTGGAGAGCTGGACCACATCCCCTCCTCAGGCTATACCACAGCTATCATGGTTTTGGGAGCTCTTAGATAGGCCAGTTTCTGGGAGGCAGGCTGAGAGATACATGGCTGAGCTCCCCCTCCCCAGGAAGCCTTACAGCCTCCTCCATGTAAGGGCTCCCCAGGAGGTACCTGGGCACAGGAACACCATGCAAAAATGCCACAGTGTGAGGGAGAGGAGAGGCCTCATTTCTCCTTTAGTCCTCTTGATAAATACGCATTTATGGCATTCTTTAGTTTTTTTAACTTCCAGGCTACAGGCTAAGAAGCAACTTCCTTGGGCTGATTACATTGCTTTTGCCCTGAGCTTTGAGACTAAACATGAAATAATGAAACTGAGAAAAGAGGGTTTCAAGCCAGCAAGCTTCTCCTCCCATGGATCTGGCTAGTTTTCTGAGATCCCTTTTTAGGGACTCTGTCATCCGACCAAAACTTTAAGATAACCTTAAGACTTGGTGGATTTTTTAAATACCCTGTAAATACTCTGTAGCACTGCAATTTCTACTGTCTGCCAGAGCTCCACACATGAGGATGATGAGAACTGGTAAGACTCAACCTGTTAATAAACGCAAAAGCTAACAAATCATAACCACACTTGGCAGCAAAGGGAATGCTCAGCTCCTGCTAATGCCTTTCCCAAGACAAGACCTCAGTGACACAACTGCTCGTTATGGTCAGCAGACAGAGCCTCTGGCTCCTACTTCTCCATGCCAGATAGGGATGGGGAGGCCAAATTCCTCTGTGCAGTAACTGTGAACAACGAATTAGAGACGAAACTTGGCAGATACCTTGAGGTATCACCATGTCTATCCTTTCATGACAAACTTCAGAGAGTGCTTTTTGTACACTTGGCCAAGTGAACCACACACCCATCCCCCATAGGCTCATAGGCTACAGAAAATCTGATGGACCTGGATAGTGACAGGCTTTACTGACCACATGTTACAGTGACAAAACCAAGGTATCACACAGGAACTGTATTTCTTCTTCAGTTCAAGAGCAAAAGGATTGTGTTTCTGGAACAGAAAACAAATCTTATTCTTCATTTCTGATGTTAAACTGCTGTGAAGTTATGTCACACACACAAAAAAGTGCCACGTAGGTAAAATCCTAGATTTGCCCTGCCCTAGAAATCAATTTACAGTGATCTATTTGCTTTTGATTTCCCACAGAACTGTTAATTCTTCCTTTTGAGTTTACTTGTGCAGGACTGCAGTAGTTGTTAGGTATCTCTACAAATCACTGAGCAGCATGGGGGAAGAGCAGAGGGCTGAGCCCCTGGCCAGCACCCAGGTGCCAGAGTCAGGTTGGAAGCAGGCAGAGGGACAGATACCAGCAGCTCCCCAACGAGTTCTGGCTGCTCCATCTTTTCCCACCTGCTCCATGAGGCCAAGCAGCCAGAGGGGTGTCTTGTCATTGCACTGAGCTACACTTGCAGCAGCAATGTGGCAGCAGAGTGGCTAGGATGGCAAAATGGCAGCTACAGCCCCTTTCCTCTGACAAACCCGTCCACAGGCATTTCAGTCCCAGCTACCAACCTAATCCACCAGACTCAGTAAATCCTACCAATAGTGTAAAAGCAGCTCAGGTTGTCTTTAAATTAAATTAAGTTTTCATATGGAAACCACAAAATGCAGCAGCCCAGAGCCCACACTGAATTCCCAACTTCTGAGGGAACAGAGCCTGAATGAGAATGAGAATGTGGGTCTACACAGATTCTCACACCTGGTTTTCCTTTTGTGGTGGCTTCATAAAATGCATTTGAAATCCACCTTTGACAGAATAAAAGGCATCACATATTAGATTCAATAAACACCTGGCTCGGGAACACATTGCTTCATACACTTCTGCACTGCAAATGTGATGGAAAGAAATAGCAGAATTTCTGTTTAAAAAGTCAAAAATTGGCCCAAAGTATTTATGCAGCTCCACTACGTGTCATGCTGGTTTCTTGGTCACTTGCTTTGACTATTATCCTCTTTCAAACGTTAAAAACCTAAGCAAATGGGTAGAATATCCCTCCCACATTAAAAAAACCCCAAAAGTGAGCTTTCACTTTTGTATGCAAATCCAATAAAAATACTGCTTTTTGAAAGCATTTACTGTAGTGCCCTCTATTGCTGAATCCCCAAAACAGCCAGCATTACAGATGCTCACAAAGCAGCGCTTCATTTTTGTTTCCCCTTTAGGAGAAATGCAACGAAAACACAAGAACAGGGAAGAAAAGTATCGTTTAAATCTATCCCTCCATACACTCCCAGAACTGTGAGTTCCTGACCAGATCTGAGTTAACAAACTCCCTCTTCTTGCTGGTATTAGTAACAGACGAGTTCCAAGTTCACAGAGGAGATGGATCATAGAAAAACAGTTCTGAGAGCTCAGAAGAGCTCTGTGCTTTACCTGGCCACAACACTGTGAGTTAATTCTGAATAGCTGCTGAAGGATCAATGATCACTCCATTAGAGGAGTTAAACAACAGTTATATCCTAGCAGGACAGAAGCCAGACCTTTAACCGACAGTTCACATGAAATTTAAAAGCTTGGACTTCCTGCCAAACAAAACCTGCAGATTCTTCTGTTTAAATGTGAGATGAGAAAAAAGTTGAACCAAACCAATCAAATTAAATGAAGCTTAATAAAAAAATAGTTGCACTTGTGCAGATTACCTCTAATGCTGCGTACAGCTCAATTCTAAATATGTTTTGCACGCTGCATCCAAGCTTGCTCTACGATTACATACCAAGCTCTAATGTTACATTATCTCTTTAAAACAGGTAATTCCACACTACTAATTTATTAATGTTACTCTTCATAAATGACCAATCTGCAGCTTTTATTTCAGGTGTTGCAGGTCATCATGCCAGCCCTGATAGTGGGTCTTGAAGCATTCGTACTGCAGAGGTGCTTAGTTCAATGCACAGCAGTTGGCCATTGTCTTTTCTTCCTCTTGTCTTCCTACTAGTGCTGAGGGCAGCAAAGAGGTGCAGTGGAGAGAAACAGCATCTTCCAACTGCTTTTGCTTGACATTGGCAAAAGAAAAGAGAAATGTAGCAGAGGTAAAATGAAATCTGAAATAGTTCAGAAGAAGAAGCCCGCAATAGACATAGAGGGTATTAGCAACTAACTTCTGGTGATACTGACATTCTGCATGTGTTACATTCACTTTGGTAACCTTCATCCATGCAGCAATTGAACCCATGAGATGTAATTCAATCTCTGGACAGATTTTTTTTCTTATATTTATCACAGACTTATGAAAATTCTTAATAACTTTACAGGTATGAATCAGGATTTTCCTTTGGATGGGAAGGAGATTAGACAAAGAGATTTGTCTTGTCTAATTTAAAACTGGTAGAACCAAGGAAAAAGAAATTTACTGGGATGATGCCATATTCATCTCATCTAAGTATCTGAGAAATGGAATAATTCAACACATGATCCAATTTGCAAAAGCCACATGACTGGCTATGAATGAAAACCACTATAAAGACAAATATGCTGTGGACTATTGGACACTAACAGAATGCACCTCCCTTGGAAAAATTCAGACTCACAAGTAACAGAAAAACTAAACTGTTATTTAATAGGTGGAGACTTGCACAGAAATCAACAATAGCAAGAGAGGCCTTCATATTCCCTAGGTTTCATCAGTAGTGCACTTGAAAAACACAAGGACGGATGGACTGAGTTAGACCAAAGCTCTACCTAGGCCAATAGCCTGTCTTGGGAAGAGCCTGCCAGAAGATGTTTCGGGAACACGTATGCAAGAAAAACGGCAACTTAGGAGTGATGTTTCCCCCTTATGCCTTTCTATTCTCTGGCAATGTGCAACTTAAAATGAATAAACAAACCAGAGGCCTTTTTGCACCTTTTTTTTTTTTAATATCCCTTTTTGGCTCTTTCCTCCATGAATTTATCTATTCCCTTCTTGAACAAATACAAGTCTTCTAGTTTTTAAACATCCTGTGCCAGTCAGTTCCACTACTGAGTTGTGCACTTGCATGTGTTCATGAAAGAGTCACTTGCTTGGCCATTTCATGATGTGGCCCTGGCTTTTACACTATGAGAAATGATAAATAACTCTTCTGTTTGAAATTCTCCACACTGCTCTTATTAGTAGGAAAATATATTCTATTGAAGCTGCCTCTTACCAAGGGAAGAAGCCCTGCAGGAGTTTACTAACCTCTTGGATAATTCAAAATGTTTGCTTTTATCTTCAAATACTACTATGCCCTTTTTAAGAGGACAGGATGACCAAACTGCTTCATATGATGTGCAGGCACAGCACAGTTTTCTGGTGTTTTACTTTGTTCTTTGAAGATTGAGATGAGTCTCTTCAGAGAACTGTCCACCTGATTAACTTTGTTTTCCAAGTGATAAAAACTAAACTAGAAACCACTGCTCTACGTCTGCAGCCAGCATTTTCCCCATATGGTTTAGTTCATATTCATCCACACTGAGCTGTATTTTACTGTCCAGTTACTCAGTCCAATGTGTTTCTTCTACTGCGTTCTACAATTACAATTCACTTTAAATGATCCTGATGACGTGGCAACACTGACATCCCACACCCACCTTTTTCATTTTGTTAACAGATGTTTTTATATTATAAATGCTGGCAAAGCTTATTTTCTAACTAGGTAAGTGGACTTTTAAGCAAGTCATAAAAGCAAAATTACATATATATAATTAAAATGAAAAGAGGTAGGAAAAGCACATGTAGAGATGCTCTTGAAAAGGAGACTAGAAACTAGAATCATGCTTTTACAACACAAAGGATCTTTACATGGCACACTTTCATCAATAATCCATGTGTTCTTAAACGAACATTGGACACAGGCTCTTACATGATGATCAAAATGTTCAAATTAAATGGGTGAAATGTCTGAAATAGATTAACAAATATGAATTGAAAGGTCTGCACCCTGATGGTCTGATGGTAAAATGCCATCATCTCATATCTGCTTCCAGTCTTCTGCAGCATCCTACCCATCTCTGGCACTATGTAAATCATATCCATGAAACAGACATTCAGGAAACAAACAGGTACAGCAGTCTGAAGAAGTTGGATCTGAAGTCCTGGTTACCCATCCCAGCAGGTCTCAGCAAGATGAGACTTTTCGTTGCTGGATCCATGTTCCAGAACAGCCACCTGCAGTCATAATCTCATTTTGTCTCATAATCTCTTACTGCACTAAGTTTGAATTTAACTGATTTATATCCAAGCTGGCTTCCACTGATACAGTGTCCTTCTGCTCCCTCTCCCAAACATAGCTAATTAAGCCTTCAAATTATATTCTCTTGGGGGCAAACCATCTTGTCCACACATGTGAGCTTGAATGCTTCAGAGCTACAGTTCCCAAATGTTTCTACACTCTATTTATCATCTGTATTAGGCCAAAACTCTGTTCATCATTGCCACTCTCCCTCTGAGTACCCCTCTGCAAGACCTGCAAGCTTGGCCTGCAAGGGCCGCGCTGAACCCAGATACTGCAAGGGCTTCAGTGAACTGTGGGGATGGCCTGGCGAACTTTGGTCTGCTGGAAACACAGGAGACTCATAGGTGCTCACTGGAAAGTTACAGCATCCATGCAGGAGACACAGATCTGACCATAGGGAATGCATGGGTGGGACACACCACTGGCCTGAGGGACACAGGGAGGCAATGGCTTTCACCTACTGGGTTTTGACAGGAACACTGAAATACAGTGACATTATCTGTTCATTAATTTCCCAGCTATGTATCTCCCAAATGAAGGTATGCTGCCTCTACATACCCAAACTATTCCCAGAATAGTCCAGTTAAAGAAGTCACAGAAGGACATGGGAACCTGCAGCATAAGACATCATATGTTTGTCGGTCAAATATGAAAAAAAAGTTAATTTACAAATATTTTAACCTAAGACAATTTAAGTTGACATACTGAGCTAACATTGTCCTCCCATCCCATATGTGTTATACATCTATTTTGTCAGCTGGATATATTTTGGAGAGAGAGCTGGAAGGTTGACTTTTCATACTGTATGATCGGTTGAAGCTTTATATGTTAATTATTTGAGGAGGTAGCAAGTTTAAAGCATATCACCATACCCATGTCAAGATTTCCGCTTATTTTCCATAACACATATTCTTACATAAATGTCATTTTATATTGGATGCTTGACCATTCTGACCAAAAGTCCTTTGAAATCAATAAAAATATTCCAACTTTAACATTACAGAGGGACTAAAGGAATAACTCAATAGAACAGAAAAGTTGCAAAAAATCTCAGTCAACAGCAAAGGGTAAAAATCAGCTTCCAGCTGCCTGAAATACAGTTGGTTTAAGATTTTGTCAATAAATTCTCACTTTCTGCCTCTGAAAGAACCTTCCATTGTACCTAGTAGAAACAGTAGCTCAAAATGATGAGAACTCTCACCAGACGACAGCTGAGAATTAAGGTCTTCATAAGCCAGCAGAATTTGGCAAGGAATGTGACACAAAATCACCCACCTTAGCCAGACTTGATTTCTGTAGTTATTTATTTATTACAAAGGCTGCAGAACAAGCAGGGTTTGCAACTGGGGCAGTTTTGCAAAGTAAAAAAAAAAAAAAAGACAGCAAGAAATATGCTTTTTATGTTTTCCACAGGATATTATGGGATTCTTTTCTGAGAAGGTCTAAAATCTGGTTTTGTTCTGTGAAAGCCTGAAAAATATCATAAAGGTTTAAATCAATGCAGATCATGAAATGATCTCTTCCAGGGGCTTGCATCTGTTGCTTGAGGAGAAACTGCATGAAACAGTAACAGTTGTGAGATCTGAGCCACAAAATTATCTCAGACTAATCCCTAATTGTTAAAAATTATCTTAAACCCTGAAGCAAGAAGATTTATGTGTCTTTTCAAAGGTTTTATTGTAGCTTCAATTATCATAATATTGAATATTCTTATATTTCCAGACTCTCTTTAAATCTTGTTACATTTCTGACCTCAGCAGCATCCTCTGGTAATGAGTTCTACAATTTAATTACATGCTGAATTAAAAATAATTTTGAAAAATCCTTTTATCTTCTTTACATTTGTCACCCCTCACCTTATTCCTCTGGTATGAGACAGAGAAAACGGAGTTACTGGCCTATTTTGAATTTTTGCTTTCTATAGTCTATAGAATCACTGCTTTCTATAGTCTTATTATGGCCCTCCATGATATTTTTTCTAATTCCTTTGTCTTTCAGTATCTCTCTCTGTATGTATGTACTTTGCCATGGTAAAACTTCTAGTCACATGATGTGCCAACATAAATTCTCTTAAGACGTTGTAGGAAAAAATTCAAACATATTTCAAAGAAATAAAGGCTCCAGAACCCTAAACATCACATCCCTCAGTTTAAGCCTCTTATAAAATTTTATGTATGCTTGATTAAACTAAATGCAGTTAAAAGGTTATCAGCTACATTTAATATACTCTTATACTATGTCTAAGATTGTTTTTTAATCCTTCATTTAGTAATTTAATAAAAATCAGCTACTAAAGAGCACCCACAAATTTTCCTCCTTCTTTTAGAGCTTAGAAAAAAGCTTAGAAATTAGCTGTAGGCAAAAGCCTGTGGTCCACAATCCCAAAGTATCCATCCAAGGACAGGCTGAAAAGCTAAGAATTTTTAGGAACAGCAACATAATTATGCTTTGACAGCCCTTTCTAAAATTGTGTCAAATGCACCTTTCTGAACACAGTGACCTGTAACAGTACTAAATTCATTGTCATATTTAGAAACTAATTTTGTGCTTTGGCAAATTTTGTTTCTGGGTCAAGCAGAGAGGACAAGGCATCCTGAGACACAGAGTGACAGAAGCAGAACGGAAGCAGCAAGTCTCAGGGTACCGTGCAGAGGCACAGTGCCCATCTCTTGGTTCACATGATGAATGGTATCACGCAAAATTTATTACAAAGCATAATAGAGAACATAATCTCTTCTCTTCCTAACATGTCTAAATCAAGAAATTCTCTTTTGCTGTTGTTAAGCGTTAATTTATCTATTAAAGCGCAAGCAGTTAAAAACCGTCAGTAAGTACTACTGAAAGCTTTATTTGCCAGCTGGGTTATTCATCTGTGGAACAAGCCTAGCAATGCAGAATTGCTCTGCTGGGTCATCCTGAGTCCTGGCTCATCCTGAATAAAAAATTATGTTAGTGCCAATCCTGGAATAAAACCCATCAGAAAGACAGAAGCAGAGAAAAAGTTGGATTCTAGAATGCTGGACACAAGGGTAAATCTCTGTGTACCAAGGGATGGTACTAGGCGGTCAATACTGCTCAGGGCAGGCTTATGTGTTGAACAACTCTGTCAGAAGGACGGAGGGGCAACTTGGTAAAGAATGACCAAAATGTGGTTTTTCAGAGTTGAGGAAGCATGTGGGTAATTTTGTAATTCATCAAAAACTAAAGGGAAATTCTGGACACTGAAGAAAAAGGCAGAAATGTTCATGGGCTTCAGGGTAGCTAAGGTTTCGTGCCATTCGCTGTCTTTGTACAGACTAAAGAGCAATCAGGAGCCGTATCTCTTCCGCTGTGAGAGGAGCATCAGGACTTCAGCTTCCAGTTTATGAGGCTGGCTTCTGCAAACTTACAAGAATTCTGAGTTGAATTTTCACACTGAGATTTTTTTCTGCTTGGACTTAACCGTCTGCTAAAATGACACATCTTCATCAAACCCACAATTTTGTGACAAGTATCTCACTGCACAGGTAGCAAAGGACATATAGGGCACTTCAGACATGATTTATAAATTCACTTCAAAAGAGATACTAAAATGTACATTAAAATGATAGTAAAAAGGCAAATCTTATTCAAACTACTGGATGTAGAGGGAGAAGGAAGGCAAGCCCCAAAACTATTAATTTCAAAGCACTGAGAGTTCACCTTGTTTCTTTTTACAAGTCATGGATGGAATTATTTTTTTGCTCTACTGGGGGAAAAGATAACTGGCATGCGAGCATTTTCATATGTGTGTAACCCAGCTGGCAATTAAAGCTCTCAATAACATTTATTGATAGTTTTTACAGTAATAAAAGAGATGCAGGAATGATCTGATGTGTTATGAGCCTCAGGATGACCTGATGTATTAGGAGGACTTGAGATTATCAGTATTCAAAGAGAGGTTAATCAAAACTCTAGGTTCATCAAGGAAAATTTCATACAGACTTCAGTGTTCTGGGATTTCCTTCTGAGTATTTGAAATCTGTGAACTCCTTCACACGGGGAGAAGTCATATGTCATTTAGACATGGGGCCTAACAATGTTTCTGTGACAGATTTCAGATGGCACAACCCCAACAGAGTCATCGATCTGTTATCTGAAGTACAACACTAAACTGCTCAGCTGTGGAACTGACCCAAATTCTACCCCATGCAAATACAAATTTGCTACTAATGTTGCAGAATTGACAAGTTCACCATTCTGTTCCAAAGAGTCCCAGTCAAAAGTAAATTGACCTTGTACTATTAGTCCCTTAAGAAGAACAGAAAGAACTTGGCTTCCTACACTACGGCAGTGCATGTTCTTCCAAAGCCCTGAGAACACGCCTCAGCCCCAGCCTTGACAGACCATGCTAGAGGGACAAAACTGTATCTGGGCTTTAAGGGTGTTCATGTCAATCTGAGAGATGCAAACACTTTTCTGCCAGGCCTGGACAAGGATCAGAGCACTGACCAGTCATGAGGAGCAATGACTTTTACTACCTGGTGAGCTGAGCTGTACTGAATTTCAGCTGATAAAATGAAAGAGAAGGCCAGTGCATCACTGCTGAACACAAGCCTCTCTAAGCTGCCCATCGCTTTGTGTGAACACTGGTACAACTAGTTAGTCTTTAGTCAGTTAAGTTCAGCCTTCTAGATCAATTAACAGCTCAAGGCCATAATTTTCAGGCATTTATCTGAGTCGTATTAGAGCTCCTATATACATACCTAAGGGAGAAACACAGCAAAAACAAGATACCAAATATCATTTACGTGAATAAATTATACAGCTGCAAGGGAACTCTTTGTCTGAACAAGCCTGATGAACCTACCAGGATATTTTTACAGTTTTGTCTAATGAGCCTCCAAGAATGAAAAAATGCAAGCAATTCTGGCCTGGAAAAGTTAATCAGTTCAATGGAAACAAATTTTTTTTTCCCTTTGTTTTTTGGGGTTTTTTTAAGCAGAAAAAAAAGTCTGAAGAAACATAGCCGCAGACTTACCAGGAGATTTCCACAGAAGTTTTACTGTCCTTCTCCTCGAACTGCTCAATGATTTAGGAAACCAGTAAAAAAAGCGCACTATCCTCCTGATGGTTTTGCTCAGATCATTTCTTACTGCCATGGCTGAAAGCGCTCCACGGCTCCACCAGGAACAAGAGGCACATGTATCCAGACGGGGAGAGGAAAGCCCACGAACACCCACAGCGAGTGCGCTCGCTCTGAGCTCAGCGTCAGCCAGCATGTCTCAGGACCACCTGTTAGTCCTAAATCCCCTCCCTCTCCGTCACGCCGCTCGCAGCCCTCCAGACCTCCCTCTTTATGACAAGAAGCAGCTATATTAATAGATGCTTCAGCTAAAGAAAGACCAATGCTTCAGAGTCTTAACCTGTTACTGTGTTTCCAATGATGTTAAGACATGTTTTCTGCAGAAAGGCTTTGAAGGGCTCCTTTGTTCATCTCTAGCTACCTTTTCCAGGCTGAAAACAAATAAACACCAAAACTGATAGTGACAAGTCCTCTTTCAAAATCCCTTAATGGAAATCAACAGAATTTTCCCTAGAGAGAGTATCTCTCAAAGGTTTTCGTCTGAAGGTTCTGAGCAGTAAATTTAACAGATTTCTATGGATATACACGATGTTCAAAATGCTACCTTCCTCTTAATGAATTTTAAGGCAAACATAAGAGTGAAATCATTCACTGCCACAATTTACTTAAGAATTGAGCATCTGTTAACATACCACTATCCAAAGACATTAAGAGCATCTCAGTACATAGACTACACATGCTCCAGTCATGGTATATATTGAATCGTAAATCTAGAGATGCTATGAACTAATATATGCCCCGTGCAACATTTATCATGACTTCTAGTATACACTTTTAAACAGCAAGACTTTGTAACCATTTCCCAAGCCTGGTATTATTTCCTTGACTATGTGTCCAGCTTCTCACATTTGACTTGATTTTTTTTCTTCTGCCAGATCTGAATGGTAGAAATCCCTGGAAAATCAAGACTAATGTCATTACAAAACAAAGGTCCTTTTGTATCAACCTTTAAACTGCAGAAAGTAAGGGCTTTGTTACACCAGCAATGTTCACAGCATACAGTTAATAAATCTTCTAGAATTCACAATGTATTTTTCTATGCTAAAATATGTGAAGCATTTAACCGCATTTTCTGCATCTGACTTTTTAAACTTACTGCTGCTTCTCAGAACTGAGCTACTGGTTTCTGATTGC
The DNA here is from genome assembly GCA_013397975.1 of Machaerirhynchus nigripectus. NCBI lineage: Eukaryota > Metazoa > Chordata > Aves > Passeriformes > Dicruridae > Machaerirhynchus > Machaerirhynchus nigripectus. The sequence continues at coordinate 223,004 of VZRQ01002220.1, forward strand.
ATTTCCTGTTGTCAGTATGTCTCTGAAAACAAATAAACATTTCCATTTATACTGTATCTGTCACAATTCTTTAGCCAGTGTCAATGAAAAGAGCAGAAGGCAGGACACAGGCCCCTGGATTTTGTCCCTTGTTTGAGCTCCACCCTGTCATACCAGAAGGAATCTAGTAGCAAAGTGACGGTTTTAGCACAAGTCGGAGGTCTGTCACCCAATTCAGAACAGGCAAGGAGCAGAGTTAAAGGCCCAACAGACAACTTTCTTCTCTCAGGAAATAACAGGGGTCTGAATGTGTATTGGCATCTGCCAAATACAAGAACGAACAATGACTTCTTTTTTCTGAAATGTATACATATAAGATTTAATGCAAATCAAAGTGGCAAAAAAACCTGTATTCTATTTCACACCATAAGTAAATATGTAATAAATTGACTAGTTTTGCAATTTGTCAAAGAATCCATATATATATATATGTATATATATATGTTCTTTAGCAGGATAAGAAGGGCACAGAAATATTTTTTCTTTTGCTTAACAGAAAATGCTGATACAGGATCTTTATACTGGTATTTCATGAGGCTTAAAAATATTCAGTAAAACATATCCAGTTGGAGCAATATAAGGCGATAAACTGACTTTTCTGATGAGAATAACACACCTGTAGAGGTTTATGCCTTACAATGTTTAGTGAAACAAAAATAGGCAAGAGCCTAAAGCACTGTGTATTATTTTAAAGCAAATAGAAATTACACAAAAAAGTCACTGGGATGAATCTGACAATTAGACTATGCAACAAACCAGGCAATACAGATGAGAATACAGAGTCGAATTCAAGCTAAACTGAAGAGCAGTGGTAGTTAGAATCCAGTAATTTCACAACTTCTCCATCACTTTACATTTTTAGGCTATTGTTAGGCCAAAATGTAAAGCTAATGAACAACAGCCTGTCTCCCACAGCTCAGGGACGAGGGGTGTGTGATGATGACGGGGGTTCCTCTCAACCTGAACTGCTAGCTTTAGAATATGAGCCACTGTGCTCTGCACAAGAATGCACTGCTCTCAGCCTGCATCAGCTGGGCTTGGGAAGGTCCACAGAGCTCCTCCTAGGACAACTCTGATTCCTCACATTACACCAATGGATTACTAAAGTTTAAAACCCACCGTATTAGAAAGGTACTACACAGGGCTACATATGTACCTTTCAATCTACTCTGACAAAGAAAGACTGCACAGAGATACTTTTCAAGGAGGACAAAAGGACCTGAAATGTGAGCAGACTCAGAATCTTGATCCCTGCTTCCCTTTAAGGAAAAAAGCCATGTAAGGCTTTTTACTGCAACAGACTTCAACCCCCAGGTCATACTCTGCTCATCTAAGCAGTGTCTGGAGGAGGGGAGGGAATGCCTGCTGCCTTCATTGCTGTCCCACCTGCCTGGGAAGGGAGGTGTGCAGCTGTCCCCTCTGCTATGCAGGCAGCCTCTGACCTCCTACCTCCCCACAACAGTGCAAAGGTCAGCCCTCAGCGGGCCCCTGTGCAGGGCAGAAATGCCCACACAATCTCCATGTGTGTGGTGCCCGGCGTGGCAAGTCACCACCTTGGCAGGAGAGCTGGGCACACCACACTGCTCTCTACATCTGCCTCCCAACCCACTCTCTGCATGGAAACCTGTGCACACCAGTTGGAAAGCAAAGCCGTGCATGAAACATCCAGCAGTTTAGACACATCCCTGCCTACCCTGACATACAGAGCTCAACAGACCAGCTCTGTACAGAGGGGGATACACAGTGACCCGGTGGCTGCCTTACTGCAGCCCTCCCATGCCCACTGACAGAGCTAAAAATACCCCAAACAAACCTTCATTGCTACATAAAACATGCTTAAATAATGAACTGTAAACAACCAGCAGTGTTTGACTGGAAATACTCTCTTGGAGTGTACTGAGTTTATATAGTTTAAAAGCAAATTCTTTGCTAACAAGCATTTTTGAGAGCAACACAGCAGTGCTGAGATACCATAAAAATGAAGTCTAATAATCAGGAGGAGCACAGGCAGTGGTGCCAGATGTGGGGCAGATGCAGAACACTTTCCTCCAGAGCAGAAGAGCATTTTTCCTCAGTGAGGACTTACTGCTATTTCAACTCCCCCCAGCTCCCAGGCAGCAAATGGCTGGGATGAGTAAAGGATTTAATTTCCTTTGACTTCAACTGGAACATCTCCACTGGTTTCAGGAACAAAGATCCCCACACACCTACTCACAGTAGGAACTGTGTGTAAGAAAAGCTGGGTGTATTAAGGAATATCTGCTTATCTGCGTTAGCAAATGTCCCTCTTTACCGGGCTCAATATGAGGTTTTGCTTTCTTTGTAGGCAATAATGTATTTGGAAAACAAGGTGGTGTCTTTCCAACCTGTCCCGATGTGGGTGTGTGCCACTAGGCTGTATGCCACACCCACAGGCAGCGTTCAGTGTGGGGAGGTATTCACAAGCCAGCCTTCACAAGGGTATCTTCCATATCAATGGACCTTGAGTTTCCACAGAAGAAGGAAGAGACTTCCAGACTTCCATAAACTGTTTCACTTCTTCTTTTTTTCTTTTTT
>VZRQ01002220.1:233942-263480 GCA_013397975.1 Machaerirhynchus nigripectus
CGCCGCCATGAGGAGCGGGGCGCGCCGGCCGCCTCTGGCCGCCTCACGCACGCGGCCCCCGCGGGCGAGGGGAGCGGGGAGGCGGCGGGGGCGAAGGAGGCGCCGCACCGCGTCCGCGTCCTCCCCCGACCTCCCGAGTCCTCCCGCCGGTCTGCCGGCCCCGCACCCGGCAGGCACAAACTCCGCATCATTCGGCATAAACGTACTGAGGGATGCTGAGGCAGACCCTGGCACAGGGGGAGCTGACAAGAGCTGGTGATGCGCTTCAGTAGGTTCCCATTAAAATGATCTGCCTCAGTTCCTTAACGCAGCTACTGGGGGAAGGATTTCCCAGGGCTGGGCAGTGGTGCCATAACCCACACCTGGATGGGTCGTCAGAGCATTCATTCAGCACTTGAATTGTGAGTGTCCAGGAGCACAACACAACGCTGAAGAACCGTGCCGTGCCCTGCCCATCTCAGCAGCAGCACAACCTGCCGCTGCCGGCCTTACTTGCCCACAGGCAGCGAAGTTCTCCAAAAGATGTGCACCTACAACTACTGCTGCCTGAGCTGGTACTAGTGACAAAATAGCAAATTCCACTGAGGGATACTACCCCTGCCACATTTTTTTGTGACTGATGAAAAAAAAAAAGAAGCTGTTTAGGGCACAGAAAATCAGAAGGTTGTGAAGCCTTGCCAACGGTAGGATTGGTATCAAGAGCTCACACTAGTCAACCCGTTCCTATAAACCCTCTTGAAGCGGAATTGCTGTTCCCACGACAATCTATTCTGGCACTTGCCTCTATTCTGGCACTTGCCTCTATTCTGGCACTTGCCTCTCTCTACCATTAAAAAGGTTTCTCCAAAGTTGTAGCCTGGGTTTTTTTGTTTGCATTACAGTTTATATTAATTATCTATAACCCTTTCACCACAGACACAGTGAATGCTGATCTTCTGAAAGAGCCTGTAGATTACCAAAGACTTTTACTTCCCCCTTCTTCCAATACTCTCTTCTTTCAGCCAACAACTCCCCTTTTTTCCCAGTTCTGCTCAGGACTATCCAGAACTGTTCTACAATTACCACTTCTGCAGTGACTGACTGCATTAGAACTGATTGAGTTCTACCAATGGACAATTTCATACCGAGCAGAGACTAGGGATTTTGCCATCATTAAAAGAACTAATGTTGTTCAGAACACATGTCAACCAATTAGTTAAAAAAAAATAATTAGAAGAATTAGTGGCTCTACCATACTGCCTAGGCTAGTGGTTCTGTTGTGCAGGGCACATTTTCTGAACAGCTGGATAATGCAAACTGAGCTGCAATTTACAACTTCATATTTCAGGCCCTCTATTGTGCTTACAAGGAAATAAAACTCGTAAGGCAATCCTGAAATTAACAGAAAATTAAATTATGAAAAGGAAGAAGTACACACTGTACAATAAGTGGTTGATGATGTATTTATGCCATAAAGCTGTTCACTCATGCATTTTCACAATTCATATGAAGACAGGTTTGTTCAAGTAACAGATAATTAATATATTCAGCTAAACCCCCCAAACCAGTAAACCAGCTTCAGGAAGAAAAACCATATATTACTTTCTATTACTTCTTTTGGCAAATCAGTAGCATGACTCACAGCATCAGGACACTTAGTTTGAGCAAAAAGTTGATGGTATCGTACACTATGCTTTGACTTGAAAAATTATTTGCGTCATAATAACGTAATCAGAAGATAATGAATTGATTACTTCAAGTTCCTTAGCTACTGCTTTGTTAAAATTGCTTTAGAAAAAGAAATTTTAACATGACTAAGATTACTGATGTACTCAGCAAGACTAAAGCCAGCAATGTTTAAAATGAACATAAAACATAACAAAACATTTTCAAACATGTAAAAGAATGCTGCACATATTTCAACATACAGACTGTACTTTTATTACAATTAATTTTCTTTTTCAGACTGCTTCAGTAAAAGGAAGTTGGAAATTATATATTCCACCTAGCATTTGATTTCTTTCGAGATTACGAACTTTGAAACAACAAAGCGTCATAATGTTGGAAACAAAATACAGTTTATGCAGAGCTAGAGAGCCCAATTCTTTTAACATTTATTCGTGTGTTCTACTGATACTCAGTGATATTGTGGATGTGAATGAACAAATGTACAAGCAGGCATTAAATCATTCCAGTTAGGCATGAGTCCAGTATTTTAAAACTGTTAAGAATGCCAAGGAAAGATGTGTGACAAACTGTTGCACTCCTTTTGCATAGCTAGATTTTTTGGGTGACAACGACACAAGCTGCTTACATGAGTGTAAAAATGTTTGAATTCCCTTTTTTGATTCTCACCAAGAACACTGGAAAGCAGGTCTTGGACATCAAGGCAAGGGAATTTCCTTTTCTTTTAAAATGAAACCCTTATTTATAAATTTCCTAAGTTTCTCTCCAAGTATTTTCTAAAAAGGAAATGAAAATGTTTTGTATTCTGACCTGGACAGATAAGCACGGAGTAAGCATCACAAAACTACCAGATGCTATCACTCGTCAATTTTGTTTAGTTTACACCTAAATGTTCCACCAGTAATTATGGAAAATTCTAAATATAGTTGGTCCAGCTCTTACAGGTGTAATGCAGCAATGAGAAGTGCTGTTGGACACCACTGAACATCCACGGCCAGGTTTTCACAAGGAAAGAACGAGTTCTGTAATATTTGCATGCTCATCTGAAACAAGTATGTACATCTGTAGTATCCGAACAAAGGGATGTTGACAGAGTTTTTGTTTTCCTGTTCTCTTTCTCCTGTGTATTTTGGAGCAGAATGTTTCACTCTGCATCTCTACAACCCAATCATGTACTTCCTATCCTGAAAGTAGTAACTACTGATGCTGGAAAATAACTATACAGTCTTACTAAATTTTCCATCAAAGTTTGGTACCTCCGTTGTAAGTCAGCAGTGGGAGTGGTCCCTTTTAAAGATCTAGACTGGTACTTTATTTTCCACTATTCAGTTACTACTGAGGCATGATGCTATCCAGTCTACTGACTGCCCAAGAATTCTTCTCATACCAAATTTTTAACCTTTTAAAAAAATTATACCTGCAAATAAGATTAAGAAGAAGCTGTTTTAAGTACCCACTGTTGTTGTGGTGAGCAACAAAATTTCAGGGAAGTCTGAAAATACTGTACTCCAAAAAATGAATTTTTACATTCATTCTGACAAGCTGGAGTGCAAAACTTCCGTATACTGAGCAGTCAAATGATAACAGACAACATAGCACCAAATATGGAGAGAACTTAAAAAAATATTGTGAATTTGCTTTCTCAAGTAGAAGTGAACTAACAGCTTGGATGTGAAGGAAAGAGAAATGCATTTCTGTTCTGTCCTATCTGCGCTCTTAGTCCCTATTCATACTAATTTAGAAACATCTCATTTAAAACATTCGTCATGTTCTGTGATGATCAAAGTCATTCAGCTAGACTCCTACATAATAGTGGTTGTTAAAGGAAATCCAAAATACCCTTTATACAAGGGTGTTTTGGAGTACTGCAAGTCCTCTTGCAATGAAGACTAAATTGCATTCTGAAAAAAAAGGGCAGTATTTAAAGTCGACAAATGTCAATTTCATCAACAATACTTTTCCCTTTAGGACTCCTCAGAGATCCTCCAAGGGACTCAATTCCCTGCCAGAAGTTTTTCTATCCTAAAAGTGACCAAGAAAAGATATATATTTCTTCTGTATTTACATATTATACATATTTACATTTTCTTTAATATTACAGTTGTTACAGGAAAAAAAAAAAACAACCTGGATACAGATTTATTATCTGCTTTTAACTGTCCCAACAGTATTTTTTCCCTTTGAAAAAATTTACAAGTCTTCTTCAGGTCCTTTGGAAGCTAGGTACAGTCCACGTTCCGCAGGCCACCATCCCTAGTCAAAGCACCAAATCTAAAGCAAAAAAACAGTATATTTTTAGATGGTTGACTAGCCTATGGAATCAATCTTTAATTTATTTATGGGGTTTTCATTTCCCTTGCCCCATGCCATGCATCTGTATCTAACTTTTGTATCTGCAAAGAAGATGGAAGAGAGGAAGCTGTGCTGCAAGTATGGGACTGGGAGTGGGGAACAAAACAAAACTAATTCAGCTTGAAGCTAAACTGCACTCTACCAGCAATTTACCCTGGAACTTTCAGGAGATGTTTATGTATTTTCTCCTCATTATAGGAAGAAAATCAACATCAGTCTGTATGTGATAATGACAATACCCTCTCAGGATTGTAAGAAACATATTTGCCTCTTTATTTAAGCAATCTGAAAACTGCAAAATCATTAATTCAGATTGGTGTAATTTCACAGTTGTTAAAAATAACATCTAAAACTGAGGAATTAAAAGACACCACTGCATTGCTGCAACAGTATTGTGTTTAAATTCAGAATTGATCTGTCTCTGCAACAGGAATTTTTATTAGCTAAACCAAAGTAACATGAAACAAAAATGGCTGTGTCAGAATGCTTTTACAGCAATGTTCCAAGGTTTTGAATATTTTTTTTTGTTACACTTCATTTGAACAGTTCAAAATATATTTACAGTTAAAGACATTATAGAATTGTTCCCTTCGTTTAAATTCTGGATCTACAGAATGTACCAAATTAAGCCTGCCCTTAGTTTCAGCCCCAAAAGGGAAAATAATTGCTTGCCTTTCCAAAATGTGATTGTTTTCAGCCAGCTCTTTAACAACACCTTCCATTTCCTCCTTTAGTTTCTTCATCCTGTAGTAACCAGAAGCAAAAGAAAGGTTACAGTTTTTATAGGGATAGTTAACCTGCTCTGAGCACTCACCACCACAGTTTCCAGCAACTTGCCATTACATGCAAAATAAGGGACAGGTAAGTTGTTTATTTACAAAGAAACAGATTATATATTAGTGCTGTCCCCCACTCACTTCTGAATCTGTGCCACCACCAATAGCAATGTAAAATTCTTGATCTTAAACAGCAATCACTAAGTCAATTAATTTTTTTTAAATTTCCCTGTATAGCAAGTATACAATATTACATCAATCCCATTATGAAATTCTCACCCAAGAGTCATTTCTACTAATGTGTTTGAGCTTGGATAGACTGTATTCATTGTATGTTTCATCCCACTGGAAGCTGCAAACATCTTCTGAGGCAGGGCATCTTGTAACTGTAACAGAAAAAAAGGAAATTTAAGTTACAATAGAAGTTGTCATGTATATCTTGATACCCACCTTAATATCCTTTTTTAAATTCTCCATTGCTGTGATATCTCATGAATTCATTACAGTACTAAGGTGGCTGATATGTTCTAAGCTGAGAACATCATGGCAAGTTTTGTATTGACATGACCTATAATTCCCTGGTTTGTTCCATCTTCCTATCTAATACTTTCACAATAAATTCTGGAAAGGAAGAACTATCTATTTGTTATGTCTGCAGATATCCTAGGGCAACTGGATCCTAATAATGGATTGGTGGTGCTACTAAAATACAAATAACAAGTAAAATGCTGCTGTCCACCATTCCTAAACTGATATTACACTTAGCAAGGGCTTTTCTTTCATTTATCTTTCCTTCCTAAAAAATAATAATTTTACCACATGAAAATTGCATCCTGCAGAGTCACCATCCAAATCATTAGTTTAACATCCTTAAGTGTGTATCCCACAATCTTGACTATGAAAGTAGCGTTTTTATACTTCTTAAGAGAATTAGGATAATCCTCTAGGTCCTCTGAAAATATTATGGTAACAGTTGCACAGAACATTTCTCAATGAACGCACATGCATTTGCACTGATTTTTTTTGGGGGGGCGGGAAAGGCTAACATTACCAAAAAAACTCCAAATCCACAAACCCCAAAACATCCAAAGCCACAAACCCCACCAAAAAACCCCCCATCTAAATTAAAAAAAAAACCCAATCCCAAACCAAACTAACCCCACCAAATTCCAAAATCAAGTCACAATTTAAAAAAATCACATTATTTAGTTATTCAAAAAAGAACACCATTCTGTAGTCCACTCTGACATAGCAATGAATCTACTGCAGACCACATATTGCACCCACAAAGCTCTGTATTTTAATACAACTGCATTAATGTAAGACTCACTATAAACAATACTACTGACATGAAAATATGTGGAAATCTTCTATCTATGCAAATACTTCACATAATTTTGAAGGATTCTACCTCATTTATATAATCCTGGTATTTGGACACCTCTTCTTCAATGCCAAAACACTGGTTGGTGAGAGCCAGTAACTGCTTCCTTGTGTGCAGCATTTTCCTAAAAGAAAAAGAGTTTTCTTTTAAGAGCTGCCTATATAAAAGTGGTGCAGTGAACATTACCAAATATTAAAGAAATCAATAGCTTGCCTTGTCCAGTCCTCAGCTTTGTCCAAAAATGTATCATACTTGCTGACACATTCATCTTTGAAAAGAGCTATGGCTTTTGTAGCATGCAAATACAGCTTCTGCCTGCAACACAGAAACAATCAAAACAGTGTCATCCTGCTTGCAAAACCCTATTCCTCTAACTTTCTGAAATTTGGAGAAAGGTTTGTGGACTTAAAATCTGTGCAGCCACCTTCATTCATGCTGTTGTAACGTGTAAGAACTCAACATTCTACAGGAACTGACAATTTATGCCTCAAAAATATTCCCTAGCAGGGAGAAAAAAATATTAGAAGCATTTCGTTTGTATTTGTATTCATACTGGTACATGAACAAATGGTCAAATGTTGTCTTTGAGTCAGCTGAATGGAAAGGACAAAAGTCCCAATCATTTCATATTTGCCTACTGCAGATACTTGGAACTTCCAGCATATATGAATAATCCTTTGCACTGAGTAACATACATGTAAAAAAAAAGGAGTCTTGTGTCAGCCTAATTTTATGACAAGAAGAAAAAGAAACAAGCAGAAAAGGAAGGGAAAGGAAAACAAAACACAGTTCTTGTTAGTATGGCAGACAGCGGTCCCAGTGTAATCACCTCACCATGCTATGCATTGCACCAGTAAGTGTAAGGGATACTGGAACACTACAGACTAACACCTACTTCTGGTATTTGATTAAGTCTTGCATGATAGATATTGGTTAATTAAATTCTAGCTAGAGTATAGCTGAACTACCATCAGGAATACATACCTATCATTCAACCAGAAAAAAAAAAATTTGAGTGCTGCTCCCTTATCTGCCTAGAGGTAAATACTACAAAGGCCAGCCTCTGCTGCTAAGAGCACACAGTCCTGAACAAAAGCCACTGCCATTTCCCTCTGGAGTACATCAAGTATAAAAAAGATGGGTTTAGGACCTCAAACCTGTACAGTCCCAGGGAGATATTTGTGGTAAAAAATATACCAGTATTCAAACCATGAAAATGAAACATATTTATTTGAAGTTTATCATATACTAATGCAAGGACATGGTTCTAGTATTAGAAAACCCTCTCCTCTGCTTGGCAGTTATCCAGTCGAGCTTTCACTATGGGAAAATCAAGAAGCATGGTCGTGCCCTCTGCATGACAGCTTTGTATCTGTAATTGTCAGTGAAACCACACTCATGGTAGCAAGAGCAAGACTTTTTACAAAATTACGTAAGTGGTGTCTAAATTCATGCAGCATTCAGCAAAGTCTAGGGAACCACGCAACTGACCAGCCACTAGGAAAATAATTTATTTACTTAAACATAAGCATCTAGCATCATTTGAGATAGAATCTTAGAATGGTTTGAGTTGGAAGGGACCATAAAAATCATCTCGTTCCAACCCCGCCATCACTGCCAGTGACAGGGCAGCTACAACTTCTCTGGGCAACCTGTTCCAGTGTCTCATCACCCTCACAGAGAAGAACTTCTTCAATGTATCCTATCTAAATTTCCCCCCTTTCAGTGTGAAGCCATTACTCCTTGTCCTATCACTGCAGTTCCTGATGAAGAGTTGCTCTCTGGCTTCCTTGTAGGCCCCCCCTTCAGCTACTGGATGGGTGCTAGGAGGACTCCATGCAACCTTCTCTTCTCGAGCAAAAATATCCTGCCCTGCTTCTGACCACCTGTCCAGAAAGGTGTAGGTTTCCCATTTGACTTGTGTCCTACCTCCTGGTCTCAGAGCATGTCTCAGATACTTCATGGCAACTTAAATGACATTAGGCATCTGCATATGAGGAACTGAATAAATCCTGAGACAAGTACAGCAGTATAGAATCAGTGGAGACTATGGGAGTTTAGAGACCCAACTTCCACACAGATGGTTAATGTGGAAACCTTCCATGAGTGACAGTTTTAAAGAGGCATGGAGAATGGCATTAAAATTAATTTTTGTGTGCTATATTTCCTGTAAGATTAAATCATCCTAGAATTACATTCAGCTAGTCCGCATTTTACTCATCTGTAGAAAACTATCTCCACCTTAGCTACAAAGTCATTTCAATCTTACTCAGGGCTTTTTCCTCCCTGAAAAAAACCAGGAAAAAAGTGTACTTCCTATAAAAAAGTTATGCCCAGATAACAAACAGGTATTTTGCATTTAGAAGGCTTATCAGTGAAAAAACTCTACAGCCAGAAAGCACCTCATTATCATACGCTGGTCTCCCTATGTATTTAAAAGAAATTTTTTACAAAGCAATCCTAAAGAGATTACGAGTTACAATAAAAATCAATAGAATGGGTTATTGGCAAGAGCACCTGGAGGATCTGAAAGCAATCGTGGTAGTTCCCAAAGGTAACTTCAAAACTTACTTGTCAAACTTGTGTATTTGTTCTTCATTATAAGGAAGCCCTAGGATTAGAGCAGATGACAGACATTACCAATCTAATTCTGTTAGTTGTACTTAGGCAAAATTCTACTCGTTTACCCATTTCCTACACAGTTTCATTCTATTGATAGGTCAAAGGGGTCATACACTTTTTTCCTCCTCTCCAGTCTTGCAATTCAAAGGTAATGCTATTAATAGTGGTGTTTCATTCATATGGGCTTTAGCATGGTATCACACTAAGAAGGACCGACAGACAAATGCACTGTGACTAACTCTCCATACCTACCACTAACACCCCAGTCAAACTAAGGCTGAACTGTCCTTTCCAATACATTTTTTGTTAAAAGTGAATCATGTAAGTTACTTACTTCGTTCTGCTTTGTCTTTTTTGAACTGATAGTAGATGTCTGTGATGGAAGACAGCAGTGCCTGCAGCCTTTCTGGACTAGAGTGACAAAAGCAGGAAAATGAGATATTTTATGCATAAACTCAAGTACCTATCACTGAGTTTTATGAACTACAACTCAGTGCAGAATTCAATACATATTAGAACAATAAGTACAGTTACTCACTTTCTGTCTTTTGGATGCATGCCTTCCTGATTTGCCCAGGTGTCAGCCAGTAGACCACCAGGAGAAAGTTTGGTTTTGATATCTTGAAGACTAGTTTCTATTATGCCTTGAGAGCTGGAGAGCTACGTAAGAGCAAGAAAGTTCAATCTTATCACTGGGTAAAGTGAAAAACTACTTGAGTATTACTTAAGCACATTAATACTATAAAACCATTTGTTTCACTGATCTCCATTAAAGAAATAAGTCCAATTATCTGCCAAGGCTTTGCTGGAAGCAGATAAAGCAAGGTATTATTAAAGAAGGAATCATATTTGACACGGGCATTTCTGTCAGTTAAAATTTATTTTCTCTCAACAGTAACTTTCAATCTTTCATATATCCCTTATTTACTTCCACCCTTATTCTTTCGGTTTATTAAGAATTCATATAATAGCTATCCACAAAATTCATACCTCCCTTTCTCTGCAGTTCATACAACATTCAAAACAAAAATGCACTAATCATCTTTTGCTTTTAGAATGGAGAACTTCATACCTGCTCTTAGTGTATTAAGTTATTTTCAATTTTTCTTTACATGTCTGGAAACATGATGCATATTTCAAAGCAAATCACTCTGAAGTGTGTTTGTGTATGCAACAATTTAAAAAGCCAACAAAGTACTCAATAATTCTTTAAGGAAAGGGAGAAAATGGAAAAGAAAAAAAGGGAAATACATTTCAGGGTTATAATTCTTGAGTATTTTAGAAAAAAGGAATGTATTTTCAAGAACTTATTTTCACTACACTGAGCTAATACAAAAGGATTTGCTCTGTTTTCAAAAAGATATTCACATTAGTATAGACATTTTAACAACCACTGGCAATCTAGAAATTACACTGAAAATTCAGAGTTGTTATTCACAGAAGCCTGTGTTACTGTGTATTTGGCATTTTCTGTAGAAACACCATTTTCAGAATGACAGGGCAACTTTGTAAGACACTTACACGCAAGAGTTTTGTGTGTATCTCTGAAATTTCGTCCACTTCTGATGCTTCCAAGTTGATCTGCATCAAATTCTCATATCTGACCAGCAAAAAAAGCAGTTAAAAAAGAAAACAAACAAGCAGTGAATACACTCAAAGTATTCCTTGAATTCAGTAACTGCCTCTTTTTGTGTATGAAATACAGTCTCTGTCAAGCAACAACCATGAAACTGACAAATTTAACTGGCCATTAACAATGGAAACATTTTAGATTTAAAAAAACATTCCTTGATTTTTTTCCTACACTGGAACTGTTAAAATAAAGTTTGACACTTCCATTCCTGAATTCTTTATTCCAGTCTCATTACTCGTACTTGACAGGCAGTGAAAGAATATTTCCTTTCATTAAGTAATTTTTAAAATCTCATCAAACTAAAGGTACTTAAAGTAGTAATTTACAAACTAATACTTCAGTGCACCAAAATGCTTTTCTGATAAAACTTACTGGGTTAAATGTTTACAGGCTGGGATAGTAGGATCATCTGTTCATACTGATAGTTTCCATATGACCATAGCTCAAGTGCCAAATAAATTATTCAGGACAATATTTTTCCTGTTGAGCATCATGTACATTTTATTATTAAAAACAAGGTCACAAACAGCTCAACTGCTTTCAAAAAATACATACTTTGCTCAAGTTCAGTGCTTCATTTACCTTTTCAAATAAAGACTTTGCATTGTCATTCTTTGAAGCACAGCCTTGAAAAGGAAGGACAAACAAGAGGACATGTCCTTTAGAAGACTTTTATAGAGTTAGCTAAGTCAAACAAACTGATAATCCTGCCCCTTTGTAAGAGGCCAGAAGACCATGTGCAAACACATAGAAAATTTCTGTTCACATGAGAACTACTCCAGTTCACAAATGAACGTAATTTTTTTTCAAACTGCTGCTGAGTAACTCTTGAGTGCACCAGAGTCACAAATCAGAACCGACAGTGGTTCCTTCTGAGCTCTGAGTGGCCTTCTTCTGGCAGAATGCAGGAAGAGACCATCTGAACCAAACACAGATCGAACAAGATCTAGTCCTGCCGGACTAGTTAGTGCAAACGGGCTTGAAGAGGAGTTTGGGTTCCTGCCCTGATGATTTGTAGCTAGTCTGCACAGGTATAGTGTTACCTTGCAAGTTACCAACTTCACATTCCACTGTTGTGGTTTTGTGGTGTTTTTGAAGCCAATACAGACACACCTGGATTTTAAGGTAGGTTTGCTACACACACAGCAAATCTGTCAAACCCTTGGGCGTCCACAATGACAGCATACAAGGTGTTCAATTTGCACAGGCATAGCAGCTCCAACAGGTTTAAGTCTATTCTTAAGTTTACTCTGCGACCTCAGTGGTTTTACATGTGTGCGTTAATCATCTTGTGGGTATCTGCATTTTCAGAGCAGCCTGGTGGCAAGTTTAGAGAATCCTATGACTAAGACAGCACTTGGGGAAGACTGGCAGTAGGTTGAACAGGAAAACTACGACCCATAGGAGAATGCTAAGAAGAATTAGTATTTAAAGTTCCTGTAACACCGCATAAGAGCAACACCTTCTTGGGACGGGGCAAGGGGAGGTGTGTTTGGTTATTTGGGGTTTTTTTTGCAGCTGGTCTATGTTGTATTTCAACATTAAAATTCCTTCCACACAGAAAATGCTTCAGTCTTAAAACTGTGTAAGGGGGAAGTATTTAAAGTCAGATGCAACCAAACTCAGTGACAAAAGCACTAATGAAAGCAAAGCTACTTGGTTCTTTGTCCAAGCTTTACTATAGCTTCTAGAGTCAGTAAGAGCAAATGAGCTGAGTCAGAGAAGAAAGGAGAAAAAGAACACACACAGTTACCACTCATTAGTAATCACTTGCTCTCATTAGGTTAAGGAGCAAAATTTAAACTCTAATTTGAGTAACACATATGACCAAATCTGCTCAAGTCATTGCCATCAGAAAATCCATGCTGACTCAAATTAAATTTTTATATGCAAAAACACTGCAAATAATTGTAACTTAAAACACTGTTGTCACTAAAAATTATAATGAAAAATCAATGCATCTACTCACATTTTCTCAGCTTTCTCAATGTTTCTGCTGCAGAAATCCAGCCTGATGACAATCTCTGCCTTTTTATGAACGATTTCATTGTAATCATCCTTGATTATTTCACTAAAAAAGTGAAGCATTAGTCTATAACAAAAGTACTCAACTGCCATCCTACCAGCATTCAGCAGCACAATAATATACCTGCAGCAATAACTGCCAGGAGCAGTTGCTTTCAGATAGAGATGCATTAACATAATCCTCATATAGAAATACCTTGTGCAAGCTGTTTAATTGTATCTGCATGTTACCAGAGGTTAAATTATCCACAGAAGAAAGTAAATTCACAAACACCTTAGCTTTTATTGTTAAAAAAAAAAGTTTTTTGTTTCCTTGACAGAAAGGAGAAAATTCAGCCTGTCCTTACTCGAAGATAAACAAAACCTCCCAAGATATCAAGAGATCACAGAACTATGTATTGATAATCAAGGCATATTTCAATTAAAAAAAAAAAAGCATGAAATGCAGTCAATGCTTACATTAGCCATCGAATTCCTTTTCGCATCAGCTCCTGGTAAAGTAGCAAGGAACTGGCAACTCTACAGGCATAACATACAATACCTGTCACCGCCTGGAGGAAAAAACCCAACATAAGTACTGACCTGGCATTCTCTTAACAATTGCTTCAAGTCTATACAGCACAACAAAGAAACACAGATTAATAAAATAAAGAGCAACACAAGGATGGCAGTTTAAAATGCATAACTTGGCCTATGCTTTAGTCAGGCAACAACCAAACACCCATTATGAAGGCAGAGCTAAACATGGGTTTTCCAGTTATGCTGAAGCATCTGTTAGGGATGAAAAAAAATCTCACAAACAAAAATTACACAACTTACTATTTCTGTCGAAGTCACATGTACATTTCATCAAAAGTTCAGGAATCAAGCACATACATGACAAGGAACTTGTAAAAACTGACCCTTTTTTAATTGTAAGGCTAGAGACTCTCTTCATTTACCCAATTTCACTTACAAGATTGCTGTATTATTTAGAATTGAGAACAAAGTTTCAGATATTATACAATGTTTTAAATAATTAGTATGAACTGATGCCTTTCTGTTTATTAATTTTCAAGATTACTGGCATTTAAAGGGACACACATTTTCAGGACTTCCATGTCTGAATACAAGGCTTCTCAGCAGTCAGTATTTCACAAGCATAAATGGTCATCCCAAAGTCAAGCATGGCTGTGCCTACATTCAGTAGTTTTAGAAAAAACAACCAAAAGAATGAAACATCCTTTACTTGTCTCCCACAGATTCTGAAAGTTTTTAAGAGACAAAAGAAATTCCACCCTTCTGCAGAGTCCTACAGACTCCTCTCTATCAAGCAGGAGTTATTCTTCTAATGTTAAATTTTGCACCATCAGAAGTGAAGCTATGAAGCTTCTAACTTCAGGACTACACAGTGTCAGGCTCCTTTTTCCCCCAACACTGAATTATACAGTAACAGAGCACTTCGAATTTAGAAGACTGGACTTTGGGTTTGGTTTTTAAAAAAACAAACAAACCATATTTTGTATACAAAGTACGGCTTTAATACACTTTTAGATCCCTTGTTAACAAATGTATTTCTGTCTATCAGAATCCTCATTAGCATAATTAAATCATTTTATTAACATTATTAAATTGAAAATTAAGTAGCTTTCATTTCAGTATCATTATCCAAGACAGGTAATAATCTAAAATGGTAATTACTCACTTTAGCCATACTGGCATCCCCATCCAAATCGTAACGTTGATGTACTTTAGGAAGTACAACTGAAACACAAAACAAGTATCTGTATTTTATTATTTTCCAGAAGATAATTCAAAAGTTCAGATTGTTTTCCCTCACCACCCTGTACCCTGCTTTTATGCCTTTTAATATCACGTAGTTCTCATGCACACCTTTAAAACCAGCCTTTGTCTTAAATTGTTTTAAATAACTTGGTATCTTCAGCAAATTGTCCTTCCTTTTCCAGACTCACTTCTGAACATGTTGCGCAGCACAGATTTCGTACAGGTCTGCACCAGCAACCTCTCTCCATTGAGAGAGCCAACTGTTTGTCTCTGTTCTTCAGCCCCATGTTTGCCCGCATAGGAGACCGTTCCCTTTTTATCACATGGCTGCTTATTTTCGTTGAGGCTCTTAAGGGCAGGACTTCACCAAAGAGCTTTTCTAAACCTCAGGTAGCCCCTATCAGCCAATCTCCTTTGTTCTCATGCTCACTGGCTCCTTCAGAAAGCTCTGTGACACAATATAAAGACCCTCTTGATCCTTCCACAAACAGCTCACCTACCCACACTCTTCAGCACATCTGTGAGAGTGCCAGCTGGCCTGAGCAGTCAGTGTTCAGGACATAGTGACAAAAGCAACACTGACCTCTCACCTGCAGCTATGTCCTCCAGCTCATCATTTATAAAAAAAGGGCTCTGGCATAGGCACCTCTAAAAGCCTCTCAATGACAAACGGAAATTCAAAACCTTAATTTCTTTTTTTTCCCCTGTTATGGCATTACCTTATCTTCTGAGCAAATGTACGTTATAAAGACCTCCTCTGTTAACTGAAAGGCTAACCGCATTCATGACCAAAAAAAAATGTAAGTAAAACTTGACTTTCCACTTAGTGAATAATGGAACAAAATAACAACCTTTGAATTACTTTCTATAATGTTTCTTTCTACTTGTTTAAAGTGTCATGCTTCAAAAAAGCACTGATCTCCATAAGTCCCACTACATCTTAGCACACAAATGTTCAGGTTCAAAGGACTTGGAACATTACAAGCACCTACCGTTTCTCTAAAAATGTTCTGGATACTCAGCAGTTTTGAAAAACATTGGACTGCATACTTAGAACTTCAGATATCAACAAAAGAAAATTTCCAACTATTTCTAAGACATAAAACAATTACATTACGTAACCCAAACTATTTACAAAAGATAGCTGTAAGAAAAGGGAAATTACTTTCATATACCTTCTTCATAGATTAATCCAACAATGTTCACGGCCTCCCTGCTTACTACAAAGATAGGATTCTCCTCAGTTGTTCTGGGGAAGTGCTGTGCCAATCTGCCAGGCTCTAGTATTAAGCGCCGACCTTCATATATCAGTTCTTGATTCTGAGATGGTATTTTTGTCTGTTTGTAGACCAACTCATGAAATATAGCAGCTCTATAATGCAAACAATATAATCAGTAGTGGTTAGACTCACTACAAGAGTTCAACAATTCAGATTTTGTATTATTTAAATAAAAATTGCTTTTATTTCTGATTAACTAAGAACTGGGTTTACACATAAAGCACTTGACTTCTAAGTAGAAAAAAAAGCAGCATGCTGCCTAAGGCTCCAGGTTGCTGTGGTACAAAAATAAATGCTCTTTCCTGCAAAATATCAAACTTCCTTTCTACCTCTGATTTTTCACCAAAGCACATCTGTCTAAACAAACTTGCTCTGGTCTGAACGTCAGTAAAAACAGGCAACACCAGATGAGGGGAAGGAAGCACACTTAAGTTTTCTAAGGCGTACCCTTTTCTTCAACGGAGATGGATGGTCTCTCCGGAAGTAAAGTCTGGTGTTTTACACGTCAAAAAATTAAATTCAGCCTGTAGGCTAACAGATAGTCACATTATTTCCTAAAACAGCGGTGATAAGGAAGACCTAAGACACTCTGGAATTTTATTAAGAGCAATCAATAGATACAAGGATAAGAACTAATAATAACACCACACCTCTCCCCTCAAAAAAACCTCACCACAAAAACCTACCACCACAATAGCAACCAAAAAACCAAGCCAAACCAAACTAGCCAAATCTCCCACAAAGAAGAAAAACTTTCAGTACACTAACAGGAAGGACCAGTTTGCCTCCTGTGCAGCACTATAGTTTCTATAGTACACTATAGTACACTACAGCTTCTTAATACTACAGCTAGTTTATAGATAATCATACATGTAAATGATAACAAAAAAAATAAAAGCAAGATTTCTCTGCAGAAACAGAATTTGGGCTCTCTCAAAAGAAAAATGATGGACTAGAAAAGAAAAATTGAAGTGGACAGAAATGTAGTTACACAGTTGATGAAATAACAGGATGTATCCATGTATTGGAATTAAACACACGCTCTGTATTATCTGTAATACAGCAGAGAAAAGGCACTTATATTTGTATACCTTACAGCTTTTAACATCAGCACTTCATGGTCATAAAGTGAACCCCACATAAATCAGGATCCGAAACTGTACAATTACCACTTCAGAACCCCAGAGAGAGTTTTACATCAGAGACAATGTGTGCATTTTGCATGCCTGAGGACAAGATATGCAAGAGATGAATACAGTCTCCAGAAAACTACTTCGTAAGTAAGGAACGTATGCAAATGTGCAATGAGTTGGCCTCTATTGTGTAAACAGTCATATTGTTAACACATCCAGGATTAAGTCTGTGTTCTGTCACTAAATAGGACTAAGTTTAAGAACAGTTAATTTGACCTTCAATGACTTTATTTTTATGTTTGGTCAACATGCTTCTATATGCACTATGACTATGCAGGAGAATTGCACCCTTTCACTTCCTCAGATAAACCCCCAAGGAAAGGGTGCTGAATTTTCTAACACTGGTGACATGATATCACAGGCTACTGAATTTGTAACTGTGGTCATCTGAGGTCACAGTGCTGTTAGCCTGAACAAGAGCAAAGTAATGAAAATAGAGAGAGAGAACACTTACGTATTATAGTTGTGAATATAAACTTTGTGCAAGGTCATCTGCTGTAATGAAAAGATGTGGATTATTATTCGGTGCAGTATGTCACTCGTCTCTGCAAAAAACTGGTCAAATCCCCAGCATTTTTCCTGGTCTGCTTCAAGAATATTCGCAAGGACAGGTGTGAGCAGTACTTGCAGACCCCTAGAGGACACCAGGAAGAGATGAGACAACTTGGTTCTACTTGGAACATTTTACCTTGCAAACCAATTGCAGTAACTCATTTGACTTATTCAAATTAATTCATACTTCCTCATGAATACACATATATTATCCCTTAAATATGTCAGTGCCTTTTTTCCTACACTGAGCAATAAAATGTTCAATGGCAATGTCCATTGTTTTTCATGAATGCAGGTACTTTAAAGTTTTCATTTTTAGGCTTAACTATCAAGTATTTTTTCTTGGTACTTGAGATATTTCACAGACACTGCCAAAATTACATAAAGTTTAGTAAGTCTACATTGTAGAGCTGAGGCCACCTTCTACCATGGTAGTAGCATTTTACCCAGCTCACCCCACACACCACAGTGTATCACTTTGAAGCAAGCTGCCACTTAGGATTTGCTGGTGGAGATGCAACACTATGTTGCTTTCAATCAAAATCAGCTGGGTTAGCAAAGACTCATTATCTAAATTGTCAACACTAAGAATTCCTCCTGATTGAGATGGGGCTAAGTAAGTACTCTGCACATGCAGCGTGAATGCCGCAAAACACCTGTGCAACTATTGCCTTACAGTTATTACTATTCTAGGAGAAAGGTCAGCTTAAATTTCTTGCATTTCTACCTTGAGCATCTGAATGGTAGGGAACTTTATGGATCCCACTTGTGCATTATCATGAACAACTTCTCCAAAATTTTAACATTATGTACACATCAAGCCAGGGTAACAGGTAACACTTTGAAGCAAGCTGCAGCGGCTCGCCAGCACACTGCTGACCCCATTAAGAGGTCAGTGGATGCTGTGCTCAAACTCACTTTGGTACTAAACTTCTAACACTACATACTGTTTGAATGCTACTTGAAAGTATTACTGTGAACAGATGTTTAATGAAAAAATCTGCTTCCTTTATCATTTCAAGCAGTTCAATTATACAAAATAAGCAGAGGAAACAAATGAGCAGTATTCTGAAAAACATATACAAATTGCAAGTTCTGCACACTCTAAACTAATGAACTGATATAAACCAGACTTTGACTCTACACCCCTTAAGGATGTACATACTTGGCTTTCAGAAAAGTCTGGTTCTAGAGTCTCTTCATAGAACAATTTATTTCCTTCTTTACCATGAAGGATTAGTAACTTTAAAGTATGGAAGACGTCTCAGGAAGGTAAATGGGCAAATGCATTATGGGAGATATTTTCAAAGTCATACCAAAATTAGATCTTTCATGGCTCTTCTTATTGAATATTATGGACATATGAAGCAAAAATATGATGATAAAATTGAAAAACATGAGCACGTGTTAAAATGTGCTGATGTGACTTTTTTCCTCGCAGAAAGTAAGCCTCTGAACTGTCTTTGCTTATCATTTCCTTCCTACTGCCTAATCTTTGTCGTGTTTGATGTCACATTCTTGACATGAGAGCCATCAAAGGTATTGATTCTTCATTCCTGAGGATGAAGAAATGCAGTAATAATCTTTCTTCTCAAACCACATCAGATGTGCTCATTTGTAAATTATCAATCATAAAACCATTTGGATGGATGGGAAGAAAAAAACCACTTCATAACCAATTATCAGACTGTACTGATGTACTGAAGAGTTGAAAGAAAGAATTGTGTCAGATCTGTGCTCCAAAGACACAATCCTAGAAAATTACTGGAAAAGCCCAGTCAAGTGGCACTGAAACATTTTGTGAACATTTGTATGTTTAAACTTACTTTGAAAGGCTACAAGAAATAGGCATCTCCCAACTCCACTCAATAGGTCCATTTTCCGCTTTCTGTATTCCAGAAATAGCACCAGAAGGCTTTCCAGTGATTATTTTATACCTGCAATACATTACAAAAATAATGGAGATTTCAACTACTACCTCTTATACATACACAGGTCTAGTAACTATTCCTCAAAGAGGCAGCAATAATACAAATTTAAATGACAGATTAGCCTAAATTTGCAGATGGTGCAACAATTAGGAAGCTTCACTTACAAGCTGACAGACGAGTGCTAGAAACGTAAAGACCAAAAAGCTATGCTGGAGAAGTAACTTTGTCTACCTCAGCCTTGGGGAAAAGTTCAGGAGACGTTTCCAGCATACTGAAGGAAACCCAAGGTTTTCACAAGAGTTCATTAATCAAAGTCAATTTAGTTCAATTTACACATTAAAATGCTAACTTCTAGCATGTTCTACACCAAGAGACGACATTTAGCCACCAAAAAGTGGCTTGGGCATAGAGAAGAAGCATCCAGAAATCTGGATACAATTTGGCATTATTTAATTTGTATTGCATAGGCAAGTATTTCTCAAATTTTTCATTAAATGAATGAGGAGCAACAGGCTTTCTGCAACAGAAAATTTCAGTTGTACTTTCTCTTTATGGAGGACAAGGTGTATACAAAACATCTCTCAAACATCTACAACAAGAATTCTCACGGGAAAAAAAAATCACAAGATGGGCAATTTCTTCAGCCAAGAAAACTGGAGTTAGCTTTACACGGAGTACCAGAACAGAGATGTTACTGATGTGTTAGAGGTCCCAAGTACCACCTTGCTTTATTTTTAAAATGCAACACACAGAAAAACGAAATAGAACCAGACCAAGATGAAACAGGAATCAAATACAATCATCACATCACAGACACAACTTCTCTTTTCCATTCAGGAGCCACCCCTGTTACCTTCAGCTGTCCACAGCTATACTACTCAAATGTCAGTCTCAGGGGTAGTGCACCCATTTCAAGACTGCTGGGAAAGACCATCATTTAAAGGACAACAAAAATTTGCAGCACTGAAAACCCATTTCAGAATACTGTAATTTTGCCCAAGTTATTTTATCCAAGTTATATACACGACACTGCAACAGACCAGCCTAGTGCCAGGCTGAAGGACAGGTGTGTGGAAAAACATCAGTATTCTAGGGGAGCTCAATTCAGGTCTTTCTCAGTTCAAATGCTTAATTTAGATCTTAAGATGCCACACAGTAAAATCCCTGTTGAAGCAGAATGTTTCTACTGATTTTGGCTGGGATAGAGTTAGGTTTCTTCATGGTAGTGTATGATACCATGTTTTGGATTTGTGACCAAAGCAGTGTTAGTAACACAGGCATGTTTTGCCATTGCTGAGCCGCGCTTGCACAGCATCAAGGCCTCTTCTACTTTTCTACTGCCCCACCAGCAAGTAGGCTGGGAGCAGACAAGAAGTTGGCAGGGGATTCAGGAGGATAGCGGACCCAAGGGATATTCCATACCATACCGTATTACTCAGCAACAGAAGCTAAGGAGGAGGTGGTGAAGAATTTGCCAGGGTGGCATTGGTCAGGCACCAAATGGGCACAAGTTGGCTGGTCATGAGCAATTGGGGATTTTTCTGCATTACTTGTTTTTCTTGGTTTTGTTTCCCTTTGGGTTTAAGAGGCAAGGACTGCTGTTTGTTGTGGAGATTTTTTTACTTATTAAACTGTCTTTAACTCAACCTACGAGTTTTTGCACATTCACCCTTCCAGTTCTCTTCCCCATCCCACTACAGAGGACTGAGCGAACAGCTGTGTTATGTTCAGCTGCCTACTGCGGCTACACCACAACAAAAGAGTATTTTTCCTTAAATATTTTCACTGTTGTAAGTTTTACTGTATGTGTGGAGGATTCCTTGGTAAAAAGCATTTCAAGGGCTGATGTAATTTACCAACAGATAAAATTCTCCTTCTAAATTACCTACATCACTTCCTTGTTTCTACGAGGTCCTTCAAAAGGTCGGAAAGGCAAACTCCCTGTTGCAGCATGGTAAAAGGTCACCCCTATGCTCCACAGATCAACTGTTGCTCCATACTTCTTCTGATGCTCTTTTCTCAAAACTGCTCGCTCATACATATCAGGATGCTAAAGAGGAAAAAAAAAGTTAGAATTGCTTTATGAAGCTTTATAAAGAAAAAAACCCTATCTAGCCTTTCACAGCAGGGTAATTTGTCAGTGTAAACTTTCAGTTCTTTAAAAAAGCAAAGCTTGCTTGTATCACAGAAGTTGCTTAAGCTATTCTGACAAATATCACTATATTCCTCAGTATGACAGCCACTTTTATTAAAAACTTTGCAAAAAATATTTTAAAATTCAGCTGAAGAGTGACTACTAATATAAAAGACCACTACAGAAGAGAAGAAATTCAGTATTCCTCCAGATGATTTTGAAATAACAGAAACCAAATTGAAAAAAGATCCATAGCAGAGGAGAGTATCAGTTATGATGCACATGTGGGAAAACACAGCAGGAAGAAAATCATGCTAAGGTGTTTCTCTTGATACTTCTCTACCTGCCTCTCTTTGGTTAGCCAAGGTTTCACACGAATCTTAGCTACACCCAATATCATCCAAGTAGCTCAAACACAAACTACAACGCATCTACAGAGAGAAAGGCAAATATATTCATAACTAAAATATTGTTGTTTCTTCTTTCACACAAGGCAACAGCTGAAGTTGGACCTGGAAATCATTTCAAGGCTGATGTATTTACATTAGTAGAAAATGGCATGACCCAAGGTGAAAAAGTCCAATGGAAAGTTATAAAAACAATTATAATACAAAGGTTTAAATACTAATTCCCAGCAATCTGACTTTCACCTATTCAACTATAATCACAAAGGGCCTCAGGCTTCAAACATTTCTTCAACAGAAAATTAAATCATATGGGCTTACTAAATACTCTTCTGTGCCATAGAGAGAAACAAATTGTTCATCATCTTCAAGTTCTCTTGCTGCACCAAAATCTGTAAGTTTGTAAACAGACTGACCGTCTTCACCTATAACACGCATTATATTGCCTGGTTTGATGTCACGGTGCACTATTCCGTTCTCACGGAGATGATTCATCCCAGCCACTTCAATTGAAAAAATAAATACAGAATTCATGTACACATTGTGACACAGACTGTGCAAACACCGAGTTGTAACTAAGAAGACATGCTTATATTCTCACTGGGAAATGGGAATGAGAAGGAACACTTAATTAACAAAAAGACTGCTTTTTCTTTTCTTTCCAAACAGCTAAATTACAGCACTTCCTGCTCTCAGTAACATCTTTCCTATAACACAATTTTTATAGCAGGTAAATTAGGAGGAAAATTTTATAGCAGGTAAACACAAGTAAACCATATTATTTTTCTAATTTACTTTTCGGAAATTATCACTAGAAGTCAGATCAATGTGTGAAAAATAATCTTGAAATAAAGAAAAAAAATTGTATCAATACTTTACACAGAAATGGCTTCTTAATGCTGCTACCTATACCAACACAGACACGAATAAAAGATGTGATGCCACATGACCATATTAATTTGTTCAATTAGTTGACAGTCATTTAAATGTCTCTTGCTGATTCAATATAAACAAAACAAGTATGAGTTTGTTTCAGTCAACACATTAGACCAAAGTCTACATACCCACATCTCTCAAAACAATTAAGAACTCAGACTCTGGCAAACCAAAGGCATTAGACGGCTCCTCTAAAACTGTGTACAAACTCCCACATGGACAAAATTCCATAACTAGTACTTTGTGTCTAGTAGTTGTCTGAAAAAAAAAAAAAATCGAAAGAGATTAAGAATATGACTACTGTGACACCAATGTCAGAAATTATCAATAACCACAAGATCTTACCTTCAAAAAAGAAAAGAAAAGTAAAATCTATAGCTATATCATAAATCCCATTCTGGTGATCTTCAAAAGAAGTACAGGTGGATTTTTATATTGTTGCATGTATTCCAACTTGGAGAGGGGAAAATAACTGAGAAAGCCTCAAGTTCTAGGCACTAGCAGGTTGACAGCAGTATTGGCAGGTGGAAAAGTGAGAAACTGTACACCATAAGTGCTGAGAGTACAGACTGTCCTTTACTCTTTACTCATCTCAGCATCTCGGTTATTTCAATTGATCAGTCTCAGTTTCAGTTCAGCTGCTGCAATTTATACTATTATACAGTTCTAATGTATAATAGTATCCTTTGTCACCATTTTAGTTGGTTGCAAAGGAAAAGCATAAAATTGTCAGGATTACCAAAACACCTTCAACGATAAACAGTTCCATTATTCAACTATTAAATACTGATACATGTAGATAGCTTAAAAATCCTAACTCAAAATAAAACTTAGGACAGTGGCTTCTCAAGATGAAGAATCATAACCTAATCAGTGCCCACACACTGAAGGTGTTTCACCTCCTGAAACCAAACAGGTTCTTTCAACAGCACCAAAAGCAACAACAAAGACGAAAAAAACCCAAAATATGGTGGTGGTTGGGTGGGAGTATTTGTATCATATATGTTACCATTCTTTAAAAATGTAAGTATATGCTCTATACTTATGGACAAAACAAAAAACCAGTAACTGTGGTTACTTCCATGCATCTCAGATCACAACTACAACAATGCATTACCTCTTCCTCAATGGCAAACAATTTGACAATGTTCTTATGATTTAGTTTCTTCAATACTTCAAACTCTCGCATCTGAACATCCACAGGACGAAGGAAACTTATACTGTTAAATACTTTGACAGCATATAAATCTCCAGTTTTCTGTTGAAAACAAACAAACTACTCATCAAACAAAAGCAAAAGATTGTAAATGTATACACAGACATTATCCAAGCATTTTGCAATCTTCTGCTGTACATGAGCATAACCAGATTAGATATATTTCAAAATAGTATTTTGTGCTAAGGTGGAAATAAAGATTCTACTAAAAAAGTTAAATTGGTTTAGTTTAACATAGACTAGAAGCAAACAGACTAGCAGAATGGAAAGTCATTAGGTCACAAAACCTGAGTGCTTTTAAAAAAAAGAACAGTTAGCATAAGAAATGCTACACATCGAAGAATTACTCATAAACTTAGCTGAAAAATATTTTTTCAGCAAGAGTTACTTGCACTAATCAATGAGGGGCACGCACATACTTGGCTTGCTTAAGTTAAAAGACAATTTCTGGTAGCTGAACATTGCTCTCTCTTTACTGTTCTGTTTATACTGATAAACCAGTATTTTGTTTCTTCAAAGGCAGTTTTGAGCACTGCATGCCACTCATGTAAAATCCTGAAGCAGTTCAAACCCACAAATTAAGTGTCAGAAGCACAATCATGAGCTTAATTAGACTCAAGTTATCAAGTTGGACTAAGCCCTAGCTGAAAGTGTAACTCCTGTCCCTCTCTTAAGGCAAAGCACTTCCCTGTACCCACCCTAGGTATAAGCTTGCACTAGCAGTTTGTGCAACAGATTATTTCTAAGGACACAACCTTCCTGTGCCTAGACAAGGTGTGCTTTGCAGCACACTCACGTGCACTACTGGTGCCCAGGTAAAAGCTTTCTCCCGCTGACAATGAGCTACAGGTCACAGGCTCAGACTGGTGAGGGTGATGACAGGTGCAACCATGAAACTGGTTTACAGGGGATCATTCTGTGTTGAAATTCACCCACTCAGAAAAGGACATTAACTGCTAAATTATTGCTTAATGTTGTTTCACACTTAAATGTGGAACACAGAAACACTAGAGCCTATAAACCTCTTCATCCTGATTTATCATTACTGTAGAGGGAACTTCAACAACTACACTTGTCTTCACTTTGTGAGACATACTGTGAAATTCATAGGAATAGAATGACCTACACAAGTAAGGTCATCTTAACCCCTCACTCAGGTTGTAACAAACACATACGTCAGTGTATCATTTACATGGCAAAAAAAATACTATTTTGCATTGATTACTCAAGGCACATCACCAAGAAGATATTTAAAAAGCACTGACTTACAGACAACAACTAACAACCGTTTTATCCACCACAATAAGAATATTTCATGTACAAAAATCATAAAAATCACCAAAACAGGTTTTAAAAGAACAGATAAAAACAATTAAAAGACAATTTAATGAAGATATAAGTCATAGGATCATGTAATAGAAACTGGTAGGTCATTTATAGGAATAAATTTACAGGAATAAATGTAGAGGAATAAATTCAAATTCTTAAACAAGGTTTATTTTTTCCATAAAACTAAAGAAAAAGGAACGAAGAATTCATAACAGTAAATGTTTTACAAGGAAAAATAATATAACATTACAACAAATACAACATTACAACATTAAAAACAAATCCTTAGAAATCTAACTACAGAACTCTAATTCAAAGGACAAATATTAAAAATTAAAAACTAAGCATGAACAACTACACAGATACATTTGCTTTAGGCCTAAATCTTGAACTTTTTTTGGTGATTTCAAGAAGCAACTTCCATATGAAAATTCCTCACAAACCTTCTGTCGTCCCCGGAAAACATTTGCAGTCGCTCCCTGTCCTAGAATGTCAGACAACAGCCAGAGGTAATTTGAAGTGCTCTGCATCTTTGCTCTTTGATTAGACAGTTTTCTTTTTCACCTTAAAAACAGAAAATTCAATACACTGAATTATAATTTAGTAAAATACATGAAATGACTTACTTTAATTAGAAAGAAATATAAATGTCCAAACCCCAACTGTAACTCCAAAGACATGGAGAACTAAGAACAACCAAGTAGAGGAATAAGAGGTGAAACATGGAAACAAAAACAAGCCCAACAATCAAAACTAATGCCATTGACACAACACCTCTCTGCATTTAAGGTCTGTATTCCCCACACTCTGTGTGAAAAATCAACTGGAAAGGTGAAAGCTTTATAATCCCTTTAGTGTTGTACATGGTGTTTAAATGATAAAGTAACAAAATATATAGAGTCAAAAACACGTGCACAAGATCTTCTAAAGGAAAGCAAGACCTGTAATTGAATTCCATTATTCTGTACATATCCCAAAGAACAGACATTAGAGATGATGGCAGATAAGTATACAGATATTTTAGATCACTTTGGCTCTGGAAGTTGCATTTTAGTAGAAATGTAAAGGAACTTGACTAACAACTCACAGAATGCTATTTTTACATGAGCTCAAAAAAAGTCACAATTGACACAAGTATTTTTATTCACTCGCTAGGTCCAGCAATCACTACTGAAAGAAATTAAGGAACATTTCTCTCATTTCTAAAATTTAATACTGGGTATGTCACATCTAGAGAGACAGCCTGGCTTCCTCACCCTTCCTGAAATATGAGCTGTCAAATACTTGGGTCTTCATAGATTCAAAAGAAAGAGGAAAAAAGTTTGATTAAATTAAAAATATTAACATAAAATAAAACATTAGAACTGCCAGATCTTCCCGTTTGCCAAAACAGCAGGAGATGCAGGTGAATACCCTAAACTTTCTGGTTTAATTAACACACTGATTTTGCCACTAAACCTAGCAAAAGGCTCTAAAATCAAAGATGCAGCTTCCCAAACCTAAAGAATGTCAAAAGCAGAATGGCTACTAGACCAGGGGAAGCTCCTACAGTAGGCGTCTTTGCTCAGCTTGGCAGGGGACACTGCATGTTACTTGCACGTGATACTTGACAGGGAACTGCTGACTGATACTTAAAGAAAAGCCTTTCCTGTAACTCTTGAAGAAGAGGCATGAGAGAATTTCCTGTGTTTGTTACCAGAAGGTGACTGGCACCTTCTGAGGGCTCCCTGGTGCGCAAGGCGACACAGGAGGCCCACAGCGCACACCGCGAGAGAGCGGACAGAGCCGCACGCCAGCCACCATTCACCCACCCTGCCCCGGCAGCCAGCTGGAGCACACACCGGTGCACCGCTCCGGATCCCACCGCGCTACACTGCAGACACACGTGTTCTCCTGACTCTGAGCGCAGTTCTCTGCGTGTAGTGACAGCAGGTTGCACACTTTCATTTAGCTATTCGCTCATGTGAGATGGAAAGCTTCTTGCAAAGCTGTCCCAAAACATTCAGGCAATAACATGTAGCATACGGAATGCAAAGACACGATGCGAAGACCTGACATTACTCTACAATTAATAGAGAGTCATGCAGCAATGCCATTTGCAAAGTCTAGATAAAGTTCTTAATGCCTCTGGAAGGGACAAAAGGTTTTATGTCAAATCTAAACAACAACAGCAACTTAACACCACATCCCCACAAGTTTTACAATTCTTGGTTGACTCTGACAAGACAATTTGCAAAAGTAGAATAAGATGACTTCACCCATCGGGCAATTACTGTAGATGCCAAAGAGCTATCTATGATGCAGACATGGAAGGTGAGGAAGAGAGGATGCAAGGAAATAATGCACAGCCTACTCTGTAAACCATCTGTAAAATCTTCAAGTTAAAACATTCCTCTCATAATTAAAACCCTGCTTGGAACAAGCCAGCTGGCACATTACCAGTAAGCATGTATTTTGTAGTTTACTTCAAAACAACATTCATTACACTCATACCAAGACACAGAACCCTAACAAATCCTTTCTAATCAGACAGAAAGTGCACAGAAATTCTTCATCAAAGTCTATTCAAATAAAAACAAAAATTAGCAGCCTATTAAGAGACTGAATTATTACATTTCCCAAAATGATAAAGATGAGGTAGCTTATGTACAGTACCAGCTCTTTTTCTTTACCTTCTTACTTTATAATTAAGTATGGACAAAAGTCAATGGATAAAAAAAAACAAAAGAAAATGACTGCAACAGATGATCTTCAGTATCATTCAGTGGATATTAAGAAAAACCCCAAATCAGCAAGTCATTTAATGGATTCTCAAGGTCTGGGATTTTTTCACTCTTAAAACTACAGCTATAACTACATCAATCTTAATCCCAGGGTACATAGTAAGCAGCAAAATGAAGTCAGTATTGCACTATTACCCTTTTTCTGTTAAAAGAGTACACACCTTTTAGCAGAGGTAAAGAGGTCTTCACTTTTAAGGTATAAACTCTCATTCATCTTTAACCTTCAAATTGTAACAATTAGATCTAATAACATATTAGGCCCCCTTTGATTTAATACTTTGCATTCTCTGACAAAGTCATAACTGGTCTTTGCTAAATACTCAGCATGTCAAGTTTTCTTTTAATTTCTTCCACTATATTCCTAAATCAAGTCACTAAGGGTTTCCTATTAACATTTTAAAAAATGAAAAAAAAGCTCTAACTGCATGTTTGATCCTGTCGCTAGACTTAACACTGAACTTTCTATTTCTTCACATCTCACTTATGGTCATTAAGTCTGGTATTAGATGAGTCAAAAGCCCCTTACATACATCTAAAGAAATCTCTCCATCTAGCAGTTTGATTTATTGTCCCCCATGACTCATTAGCATTTCAGGGGCTTGCGGGCTGCTTTTAAGGTGTTTTACATTGAATATTTTTCTGCTTCTGGTCATGCTACTACTTTTTTAATTTATCAGCAGAGGGGATTGTAATAAAAAAAGACTGCATTGCTAATGTGATTTTTTTTTAAACTCCCAATGCTTTGAAGCAGGAGTACTGACTGCTTCTAATTAAAATGAAGGAGTTTTCCGTTACCTCAGGCACACGGGATAAGCACACAAAGCAGGTATGGCTCCCCTGTTGACAGCTGCAATGTACAACTTCACCAGGCAAGCAGGGACAGATGATGAAGTTAAAGTGATGGCTCTTTCTATTTACGGGCAAGATTCTATACGCCACCAAAGCCAACAGGGAAAGTGCTGAGGTTCCAAATAAATGTTATTTACAGTCTGATAACTACTAACGTTTTATAGTTCCCTGTATGCCCTCTCTCAAGGCTTAGAAAAGAAGCTTCCTCCCTTAAAGCTCCTGCTTCCGACCCCTGCTTTCTTCAGCTGCAACCTCCTTACGGGAGTTTCTAGTCCAACAGCTGGCATCTGAATCATGGAAATACCCTGCCCTTAGCCACACAAGGTGCTGCTTGAACCCTAAGGAAAGAGCACATTCTTCCAAAGGCACACAAAACAAATGGCAAGCCTGGCTCCAGTGCTGCTTATCAGCCCTACTCTCGGCATGTCCAGTCCATTAAGAGGACTCGGCCTGTCTGGGACTGCAGCTCCTGGAAACCAACGGAGGGCCACATCCCTCTCTCAGAGACGTGGGATACGGCGGGAACATCCCCGGGGCTCATCCCCACAGCAGGACGAGATTCCCGAGGTAAAACTTTAACAACTCATACAGCCACGAAGGCGACGCCGCTTCCTGAGGCACACTCACGGGTATGGAAATCACCGAGACCCGGGCAAGGGCCGGGCCCCGGGCACGCCGCCGAGGCCACGGGCCGGCCGCGCCTCGTCCCT